>JAUMGZ010183550.1:0-13801 GCA_032359645.1 Pododesmus macrochisma
CCCACCCCGAACCTCTCTGACATGTTCAACCTTTCTACTAAATTATATCCCACCCCGAACCTCTCTGACATGTTCAAACTTTCATCTAAATTATACCTTCCAAGAACCTCTCTGACATGTTCAACCTTCCTACTAAACTATATCCTCACGAACCTCTCTGACATGTTCAATCTTTCTACTAGATTATATCACCCGGAACCTCTCTGTCATGTTCAATCTTTCTACTAAATTATATCCCACCCCGAACCTCTCTGACATGTTCAATCTTTGTACTAAATTATACCGCCCCCCCCGAACCTCTCTGTCATGTTCAACCTTTCTACTTAATGATATCACCCCCAAACCTCTCTGGTATGTTCAACCTTTCTATTGTGGTTTGATATTGACCGAAGAGAGTAACTATGACACATGAATAAACTCACAATGGACAGAACCTTTTTGGGGGTAGGTCAGGTAAACATTATGTAGTCAAATAACCTTACCGTGCGCCTCTCAATAAAAAGTTTAAATGTACATTACAATAAAACTAGGGCACATTGACGATCAACACTGGGTCACCAAAGGGTACTTGATTCGTGAATAAATTATGTAACTCGTATTGGTGTATGACGACAATGTTAAACATACCTACTATTAACAATCTAAAACACATAAATTGCAGGTAAATCTTGTGATTTTTATTCTTTGATAAGTCAATTTTAACAAAAATTATGTGCAAGGAATAGACGCGTCAAATACAAGTAGTTCTGAATGTAAATCAATATGAAGAATATGCCATTACAATATGTTACCTGACTAAGTGACAGTGTATAGTTATATTATGTATTCGGCGTTGCTTCCTACCCGTTTCAGGGTTGGTATAGTCTTATTAACCCCAATGACCTATTGAACTCTCTTCGGTCAAAATCAAACCACAATACTACATCATACCCCCCCGAACCTCTTTGAAATGTTCAAACTTTCATCTAAATTATACCTCCCTCGAACCTCTCTGACATGTTCAAACTTCCTATTAAAATATATCCTCACGAACCTCTTTGCCATGTTCAACCTTTCTACTAAATTATACCTCCCCGACCCTCTATGACATGTTCAACCTTTCTGCAAAATTATACCCCGAACCTCTCTGACATGTTCAATCTTTCTACTAAATTATACCCCCTCCGAACCTCTCTGACATGTTCAACCTTTCTACTAAATTATACCCCCCTCCGAACCTCTCTGAAATGTTCAACCTTTCTACTAAATTATACCCCTCCGAACCTCTCTGACATGTTCAACCTTTCTACTAAATTATACCCCCTCCGAACCTCTCTGACATGTTCAACCATTCTACTAAAGTATACCCCCTCCGAACCTCTCTGACATGTTCAACCTTTCTACTAAATTTTACCCCCTTCCGAACCTCCCTGACATGTTCAATCTTTCTACAAAAGTGAACCTTCCCTGAACCTTTCTGACATGTTCAACCTTTCTACAAAATTTTACCCCCTTCCGAACCTCCCTGACATGTTCAATCTTTCTACAAAAGTGTACCTCCCCTGAACCTCCCTGGCAGGTGCACCTTCTAATTTGGGTGACCCTGAACTTGTGTGTAAAACCTTTATTTCCGCATCACAAGTTACTTTCTTAAACTTAGTTTACTGTTTCATAGTAGTTTATTTGATGTACTTTGTTAAAACATAAATATTTAGAAAACGCCTACTTTGGCGGATGAAACGTTGCAGTGTTATATTTTTATAAGAAGGTAACCCAGTATATACATGTACTAATTAGTATGCTATCTACTAGAATAAATCACGTGTGCACAGACATCACGAACATAAAATGAAATTTAACAACTATGATCAACAAAAAAAGTCAAAAAGCTTGAGATATTTAGAGCAATGACGGGCGTACTATGTGTAGGTGGGGTTGGAAGAAATCGGACACAAATTGGAAAATGGACCATGTTAGGTCAAAAAAGGTCACGGCGAGTCAGACAGAAGTCATGGTGACCATACTGGATTGCGATCAGAATCGCCAGACATAAATCTCAAAGGGGGTTATGTGAGGATCATCTTCATAAAGTTTCCTAAAAAATTGTCGAGTGGTTCTTAAGAAGTAGTCAAAAAGGTATCGGCAAAAATCAGAAGGCAACTTATGTATAGGTCACACCGACCCGTTTTTATAAGTTTAGACACTGTAACACAACTTATACACCCGTTATAATAACTTCGCGACGCGTTATACATGCAAGAAGTTTTAGACACCATAACATAACATCAACACCTTTATAATAACTTTGCGACCCGTTATAATAGGTTTTAGACGCTATATCATAACATCCGCACCCGTTATAATAACTTCGCGACCCGTTATAATAAGTTTTAGACGCTATAACATAACATCTACTACCATTATAATAACTTCGCGACCCGTTATAATAGGTTTTAGACGCTATAACATAACATCTACTATCGTTATAATAACTTCGTGACCCGTTATAATTCGATTCGTATCCTTAAGATTGCTATGGCGTTCTTAACATCGGGCACACATTGGAAAGGGGATCAGTCAAGGAACATATACAGCAATTACCCTGGAACGGAACAACAGCTAGAGGCAAGAAGTCGAAAAGGTCTCAGTCAATTAAAAACCTTGGCCGACGTTTTCAGAAGAGGCCACAATACTGAAAGGAAGGAACATACACATACGTTTCCTAAAAATCGTGCAAAACCATGAAAAACAGTTCTTCCCAAGACGTCTGAAAGGTTTCAACCCATCAGAGGATACAATGGCCATATTAAATGAAGTTTGTCAACGCCGTGCAAAATTTTAAGAGAGGACCATGCATGTACAAGGAATATTAGATTTCGTAAAAATCTGACCGACAGTTCATTACAAGAAGTCGGCAACAAGGTCCCAGCCAATCAAATGACATATGCGATCATATTGCATGAAATTCAGCAATACGGGACACATATCGTGAAATCCAACCACCAGTTCTTGATAAGAAGACAAAAAGGGTTTGGCAGGACCCCATATTGGTCGACTTTTAGCAACACATCTGCAGGGAACATATGCATAAAATTACGTAAAATCTGACAACTGTTTTTGGCTAGAAGTCAAAAAAGAATTTAGCAAACTAGAAGCTACGACGACCATATTTTATAACACAGGAAATATATTTGAAAGGGACAATTCAAGGAATAGTAACATCAAGTTTCGTGAAAAGTTCATGACAAGGAGGCAAAATGCCTTAGCCCACGGTATCCATTGCGACATTTGATGCAGTTCAGTAACGTCAGACACAAATCTGAAAGAGCTGAAGGAAAATAAACATCAGGTTTCATGACAAAATTTACAAAAGGTCTCAGCCAATCAGACATGGCTGCTATATCAGACAAATTCACCAGCACCTGGGACAAATCTGAATGGGGACCATTCCAGGAACACAAACATCAAATCTTCTAAGCTCCTAGGGGCTCCCCATTGGACTGAGATATACCATTTGAATAAATCTGCAACCCCTTCTCAAAAGGATGCCTGCTACCAAGTTTGGTTTTAATTGGTAGTGCAGAAGTAGAAAACTTGAAAAGTTAACATAAAGCATATCTAACATAAAGCTGAATCAATCATGACCTTCATCTTGAGAATCTGACAGATATAAGTTATGTTTAGGACCTAAATATACAATATAAGAAGGTTCCATGACACAATCTATGACCGTTTTCGAGGAGCAGTGTTAAGTTAATGGATCACCAATGGACCATGAACACAAAGTGATCAGAATAGCTCACCTGAGGTTTGAATTACTGAATTGTTTTCTATGTTAACCCTTTGTTGATAACATGTATCAGTACTGTAATTTATTGCTTAATGGTAGATATAAATACAAATGCTATCTCGGTCGCAATTCATTAGACATACTATAACAATAGATTTATTGAAATTTTTCCAATTAAAAGGTCCAATTAAATGTATTTAATACAGAACCAACACAAACTACATAATCATATATTGTTTGTCAAGCACTCATAATATTTATATCACACAACAATTGTATCTAGAAAGTCTTTTTTTTTACCTAGGTTTGAAAGAATAGTAGAAATGTGTTCAATGTTATATCAGTGCAATAGTTATGATAATTGAAAATACATCATAGATTTTCAAACTTTGATGGCAATTTTTCTATTAATTCAATATAAAGTATGATAATTGAAAATACATCATAGAAATTCAAACTTTGATCGGCAAATTTTCTATTAATTCAATATACAGTATGATAATTGAAAATACATCATAGAAATTCAAACTTTGATCTCAATTTTTCTATTAATTCAATATGAAGTAAGGTATGTGTGATATGTAGAGAACATACAAGAAATGCTCCAAGGGGCATAACTCCAGAGAAAAATATATACACAATGCAGTCGGATATCATATTAAATAATCAATGACACTTTGTCTTAAAATCAACAAACAGGAAATTACAGTCATGATATGATAAGAGAGAAGTGTACATAGAATATATGAACAAATTACTGTTCTCCTCAACATTTTGTTAAATATTAATTGACACTGACAATACACACAAACTCCTGTGTTGTTGAGATATCAGTCTGTTTTGTTACATTTCAATAACACATTATTATTATTAGACCAAAAGAATTTTATTTCTCGTGTTTCCGCTAACCCTACCAACCCTCAGTTTTAGTGCTTACCCTATAAGTTTTTATGCCATTTTCAGACAAGCACTGTTAAAGTCAGAACCTCTGTCTCTATATAACCTCATCTTCTCTAGCCAAGGGTTTTTGATACGCCCGCGCCTTGAGGTGCGGGTGTATCGGAAACCCTTGGCTAGAGAAGATGAATTGTTGTTGTATACAATCAATGTTTATACTATTGTCTTATTTAAAATTCTAGGCTAATAGAAAGTCTGAGTATTTAATAATTGTTTGTCACAAACAGAACTTCTTTCTTTTTTTCTTAAAGACATATGGAGTTGTCTAAAAGTCTTACTTTCTGAGAAAGACAACAGTAATTCTTCAGTATCCATTTGAAGTTGATCAAGTTTTTCCTTCTTCAAAAAGGTCAAAAACTAAATTTACTTAAACATTTTTAAGACTCATTGTTATCAAATAAACAAATCCAAGTAAAATAATGTTCTTTCATCATACGTAACTGATACAAATGGTACATAATGATATCAAATACACAAATGAAAATGTGCGATAATAATTACAAAAAACGTAGTAAAAATTGTATTAATAGTTTCTTACAAAAATAGACAGCATGTGCAATTACTAAAAAAATCTCATTTAATAATGATATGCAGTATTAGACATCATGTCCTCAGTGATTTATTTACATCAAACAAGTTAAGAATTATATTGCTCTGGAAAGCCCTGAGAAGTGCTTATACATTCATGAACGAATTAGAAACAAAGAAGATTAGGTTACATATTTTAAACATCTTGCCATAGTGCATATATTTATTTGTATACATACGGTAGTAAGAACTTTATGTAATAAGAACTTTATATAAGAATAAAAGAAAACGTGTTATTCATCTACTCATTTGATATGTGCTATATTTACAGACAAGGATTAGATAAATATATAAATACAGGTACTGAAAAGTGTATGCATATAGGAAAGAGACATCACTAAAACACAAGAATGCTCACTGGATGTTAACATCCATCTTGTTTGAAAGTCTGTATGATAAATAGTAATTAATCTTTATGCAGCAATATAAACACCATTGTGATCTTACTCCATAAGAGGATATGTACATTCTATGGAAGAGTTTTGTTGCTTCATACTACATTGTAGCTCCTCGGCTAGCGTTATATATAACCAAAGGATTATGTAGAATTTGAACAAATTTCAATCCCAATGTCCTAAGGCTGATTTACATTAACTATCAAGGCTCTTGTACTTGGAGTTCACATTGGGATGTTGAAGTCAAATTGGAAAATAATGGTTGCATGAAAATTCAACTAAATGGTCCAAAAACACCTAACCGATTTTTTGACTCCAAACTTGGTTTTTCCTGCACTAAGGATGCTACATATACAAGCCTAAGGTCTAGGCTTTTTTGTTCATTACAACATTTTTTAAAGTTTACCATTCTCCCTGTTTGATCCCCTAACGTTATTGAAGCACAGAGCTTTTGTACTGAAAGTCTAATTTCGACTAAAATATTTAAGCTCACTTGTAAAAATTCAAAATACATCCTGTATGAACAACATAGCAATTCAGTATGATACATTCATTATTACAACATCTTGTAACCATAAAAAAAATACTTCAGAATTTTAACATTAAATACATGAAAAATGACTAACACCGGAATCATGCTTATATGATTTGCTGTAGTTTCACTAAGGTTAAATAGTACCGGTATATACTCAGTGTTCAAATCTATCAAACAATTGAACATGTACATTTATATTGACAAGGCAACAACACATTACAAAATACCTCCTACAGATCTGGCTACATATGTATAATCTCTATGACAGATTAATATTTCCATTTCCTCTATTGTAACTCTTCAATGATTTTTAATATTCAAGCATTAAATCATATAATATTGTACACAAGATATATCTTGTGACCTCTGTACATGTTTTAAAGAATGAGAACTACAATGTACCAGTCACATATGACACAAATAATCATAACCCTGCTTAATCAACACTTTATTGGGTAACTGAAATACAGCATAAATCTTCGATGTTTAAACATCTACTTCAGTACTTGTATATTTATCTCATGTGGGAAATGAAAGGATTTAGACCTAATCTACCACATTGTGTTGTATTAGGTGACCGTCCTGAGACAGTTAACTAGACTAACAAGTTAGCTAAGGATTTAGACCTAATCTACCACATTGTGTTGTATTAGGTGACTGTCCTGAGACAGTTAACTAGAATAACAAGTTAGCTAGAGATTGAGATGTTCTCATTGTTGTAATTCTTGGTTTGTCACTGTTCCTTCTTGTTTTTTTCGATCACTGTCCAATGGTTTGGAGGAAATATGTAAATGCAAAATGTTAAAATATGCGCTCCAGTACTAGTGTTGAGCTTTGCTGAAAAACGTGCAAGTTTTTGTTATGATATAACCCAATGAAGAGTCAAAACTTGAACAAACTTGGTTCCCAAGGTTACTACATATGCAAGAATTAATTTCTACACCTTCTATACTTGTTAATAAGATTTTTTGAAATTTTGTCAAACATTCCCCATTTAGACCCTTAGTAGTTCCTCCTGGAATGCGAGGCCCTTCATTTGATAACATCTGAATCCACTTTCCCTAGGGATCTTTTCTACAAAGTTTGGTCGAAATTGTCCCAGTGGTTTTGGAGAAATCTAAAATATAAAAAGTTAACACATGTGATACCAATACTGTTGAACTTTGACCCCAGATGTGAAAAGTTAATGATGATGGATGACAAAGAAGGACAGTATACGTATTGCTACAGGATACGTCGACTTTGGACCTTTGGTGCAGATGGACTAAAAACTCAAACAGAAGCACCTTAAGTACCTTAAAGAGAAATCAGTACATACTCAATGTGTCAACACATATGGATACAAAATTAGGATCAGTAGCAGTGTTTGATAAAACCAATCTTATTATTATCACAAACTTTCTCCTAAACAGTAACACTAAAAAAAATTATATCATTGCAGGTTAAAGTCTTAAGTTTCCATAATCTAAAGAAAAATGACAGATCACTAAAATGTTAGAAGTGAATGCATATGTTATATCATATAATTAAACCTCAGAATATACTATGAAGTAAAATAAAGTGACACAGAACAATAATTTTTAGCAGATGACAGAAGTTTAAAGCTTCCTGAGCCTTTGTACATGTACAAGGCTATTCAAAGCCTTTTATCATGGTGTAAAATTGGTGTAAAATTATGGACAAATTTTGGCTAAGTAAAGTTTTAAGACAAAATTAAAAATATATATATGTTGTTAAATGTGAGGATGAAATACTTGTAATTACTATTACATACACATAATGTAGTTTAAAAACTGTTTAATTTTGGCCAGTGTACATATTATGGAAGTTTGTGTGTAAAGGTTCAATAACCAAATTACTGTGTGACAAGTACAAAAATGTACATACCGTATACAAAACAACACCCTGGTATTTACAGATAATGTAGGTCTCTTGTCTATAAACCAATGACCTCTAAATTTTCTTAATGTTTATATACATGTAACTATATGATATTTCTTAAGGGTAACTGCTGTAGTCTTTAGACTGAACTTTGACCTTCCCTTTAAATATTTATTGATTATTGCTTTAATAGAGAATTATTTTCTTAAATATGTAAATACATTTATGCTTTAATTACAGAACTCATTGATTATTCAAAATATATTAATTGCATATTTGACTTGACTAGTAAATTGTATCTTTATAAATTAAACTACATTCAGAATTCTTCTATATCG
This sequence comes from Pododesmus macrochisma, assembly GCA_032359645.1. Classification (NCBI taxonomy): domain Eukaryota; kingdom Metazoa; phylum Mollusca; class Bivalvia; order Pectinida; family Anomiidae; genus Pododesmus; species Pododesmus macrochisma. The sequence continues at coordinate 8,464 of JAUMGZ010183550.1, forward strand.
TCATCTGAATTCAATGATGTATCATCATATGTGAATAAAATTCCTGGTATTTGCCCAATCTTGACATCAGTTCCATTCCTACTGTACTTGGATCGACTGAAGCTAAACTGCACACTCCCCACCATTACACTGGACGAGCCGTTTTTGCCTTGGTAAGTGTCCAGTCCCTCCGAACTGATCATCTTCACAACCAAAGTGTGTTTCTTTGTTCTTGGAATATCAATAGGAGCCTCAAGTAACACAGGATATGTGTGCTGACTCTCACTGGTTTTAAGTTGTATTCTACGAGTCAATATTTCTTTATCTGTGTGGTCATATACAGAACAAGTCACGTCATACACCCCCTCTCCTATGTAGGAGCCATACACAAGCATGCCGTGAAGCTGAATGTTCCTATTACTTGTAAAAGCTATAGCATCAGGCTCCCCTCCACAGTACCACGACCCATCTTCATAAACCGTACGGTAACGCATACACGTTTTAATAGGCCGTGTATCTACCTCAGTCAGCTGGTAGGAAGAGTCGTTAGACGGTGAAGGTGCATTCACAAATCTATTTCTTGTCAAAAAAGTATCTGTCTTGGCGCCTTTCCTAAAGAAATACTTAAACAATTCCACCTTTTCTGCATTGTCTAGAATGTCCATTTCAGCCACAACCTCTGTGAAATATGTTTCTCCTAGTAAGGGAAATCGCACTTGATACAATAGCGGTCCTAAAACCTTTCTTTTGTTCTCTATATTGACCTCTAAGCCCTTTCTGGCACATTCTTTTTCAGCCCACTTGAGCACACAAGTAAACACTGTTTTTTCATCAACTTGAACCTCGTCAGAAGATATGATACAATGCACTGAGGTAGTGCTTAACTCCTGAAAGTCCTCCGACTGAATGACATCCTTAGCATGACTACAAATGTAGTCCATACATTTTCTTTCAAGTTCTTTTTCATCATACAAATGTGCCTGCTCCAGTATAGTACAAATATTTTCTGCTGACTGGTCAACTTCTAAGTACTGTACACACTTTTTGGCCAACATCTGGATTGAATATTTCTTTGCTGCATACAATAATGGCAAGACCATGTCTGGTCTAATCTCCAAGTCCTCACAATACATATACCTAAAAACAATCAAAATTGAAAAAGATTAAAATGACATTAAAGAGTTAATTTTTATACAATTTCAAAGATGTTCATTAAACGAGGTACATCTACCATGTTATAACTTATAAGTGCTAAGATGTTGAAACTTCGTGTAAAATTCAAATTATTTTAAGGTGTAACAATTGGGCCTCATGGACATTCATCTGGTTGGAATAGCACTCTAATTTCATTGTGAATTGATAAGTTTAGTTTATCCCTTTTTTATCCCTAAGTGGTACCCCCTGTGGTCTGTGTTTCATAACTTAAACAAATCTACATACCCTTCATTAAAAAATTGCTTCCTATCAAGTTTGGCTGAAATTGGTCCAAACAATTTTGGAGAAGTTGTAAATATGACAAGTTAACATATTGTTATATTTTTGAATTCTGATAGAAAACATGTAACCTGTTTGAACCCAGAGTCACCCTGTGAGAAATCTTTGTTTTCTGTGTCCATATTGGCTACTACATGTACATCTATTATGCTCTATACATGTACTAGTACTCAGATTATCAAAGCTCTCAACATTCATCTGGCATTTAATTTAGATGAACCGGTACCTCATGCAATTAAATACATGTTCATACATACTGATTCAAATATTTCAGGCTTTTTAATGCATGTTCTAGTTTCAATGTAGTCTTCATTTGTGACTGTCTTCTATCTTATCAATACTGAAAATGGCGTCATCAACAATGACGTGGGAGTAGTATTGATAGAAAGCAAAAGAGAACTCTTCTGTCAAAGTTCTGAATCTCACTTGACTGTACCAATTTATCTATACAACAGCACAAATTTCTGTATTGCGCCATTGTAATTAATGTATGGTCACTGAAAAATCTAGTTTATAATAAGATTTTTGAAATTTTACTTCCGAGTTTGGTTGACTAATGGTCTAATGACTTTTGAGAGAAAGTCACAAAATGCTGAAAGTTAACATATTTGCTATTGTTGAATTTTGACCTGCAAATGCATACTGTATACAGTTTTATATTCACATATATATATAGTGTTATTTTTGAGTTTTTATGAAAAAAAGTGAGAACTACACTGCAGCGAAAATAACCATGTATACAGTAACTTATATTTTACTCCAGAGCTAAGCTTTAAAAAAGCATTGTTCTCCATGCCCCAAGGTCACTACATTATATGCAGGCATTAGGCTCTAGGCCTTCTCGTATTGAAAGATTTTTTTGAATTTTTGTCAAATATTCCCCTTTTTGGCCTCCTGGTAAGTGCACCAATTCATTTGAACAAATCTGAATTCCCTTCCCATAGTGATGCTTCCTATGTTTGGTTAAAATTAGTCGCATGGGTTTGGAGGAGATGATCAAATTGCCAAATGTGAATGACGACCGATCCAGAGGACAAAGACAGACAGGATTTGTATTGAAAAAGTGAACCTTGGACCATTGGGTTATATAGACTAAAAGTACCGCATGAATTACTTGAAGTAGCTATATATAGGTACCTGAGTAGCGTTTTAAAAACATCTGGTTCTATATCTGGCAAGGTAATTTCTGTACCAGTTTCTGCTAACGGACCACAGAACATTGAATGGAACACACAACTACGACTGACCAACACATATTTATGAGCTTGAATTCTTGTTTGCTGTTCCCCAACTATAAATGCTATGTCACAAGCAATCTCATTGTTCAGCATGTGACGATTACTGTCTATAATGCTCTTCTTGGACTGCCAATCTGTTGGCTCCGTGTAGGCACATGCCATATCACACTTATATCTGAAAAGATAAGAATTACTAAACTGTTATATATATATGTGGGCAGAAAAGCTAAACCTGCAAAGATAAGTTATCAAACTGTTACATGGGCAGTAATTAAAGCATAAACTTTTTAAGACATTCTAATTAGCCATAGGGTTTATTGGAAACTGATAAAATGTAGAAATCGGTCTGAAACAATTACCTCTTTAAAGTTTAAGAATTACCTAATTGACCCAATAAGCCCCCATGTCTTTATAAATCCCCTCCCTTTTCAAACACCTAGGTTCCTGTATAATATCTAAGATCCACTCTGAGAGAGAATTGCACTACATTTATTCACAGTGTTTGGACTCATAGTATGGTCCTACAGCTCAGCAGACCCTCTACTTTTTCTAATTTTTAAGCGCCCTGGGGGCTTATAATTGTCGATTATGGTATATAGAATAATGATTGTAGTGGGTATAGATAGGGTGATGGGGAACAATTGCAAACTTAACTTTTTAGGCCCTATATTTTCTTAGTTAGTTAATTACCTAATGTTTGATCAAACATGCTGTTTACAGTACCCCAAAATCAAATATGACTTTAATTTGTTTTGGTCTTTATGACCTGTGGCACTTTGGGTCAAAATATAGGACATACATGTACAATGTATAGTATAACTGTTATAAGTTACATGTACATGTAGTGTTGTAAAAAGTATAACCTATAGTTTTTATAATCTAACAATGTGGTAGGCTTATAATATATTATAAAATTTGTATCTTGTATTGAAAGTAGTCAAAGATAAGCTTACATTAAAAGTGAAGTAATCATGGGGCATGCATATGCATCTAACGTGAAAGTTATAGATCTTAAAATTAGTTCTTTATATTAATTACTATACGCTTCTGTGGAATCTCTGCTGCGTTTATTTTCAAATCGGATATTTCATACCACACAGAGACCAGTATGACATATATCCGATTTGAAAATAAACGCTGGAGAGCTTCCACAGAAGCTATTATATTACATGCAATGATGCATTTATTAAGTGGAAATTAGTGAAATGTTAAACTATTTACTAACAGTAGCTATAGATCTACACAAATTGTAAAATAAATGACAGATATAGCCTATATAAATTAATTACAAAATTGTTTTCAACATAGATCTAGGTTGCAGGTTTTTGAGGGTAGTATGACAGTTTCTATTCACTATAATTAATACATGCGTACAGTACTTGAGTACTAACGTTACAGTACCGCACAGCAGTGCACTAATAGTGTACTGTCATTGGACAGTGACAGCAATGACATTGATGATTGAGTCACTGTCACTTGCCAAAGCCGCTGGGCTCGTATATTAAGGGTTGGAATAGACATGAGACATGTATTCCAATGCAACTGCGTAATTATACACCAACTGGTGTGGTTATATTACCTGTCCGTAAAGTTAAAAGATGTACACAAATTATCATCTAAATATCTAATGTGTTCACCAAGGGAGATAATTTAGAATTATTTCCCTTGGAAAAACACTCACGCACTGTAACAAACTTACACATCGACTTTAGTGATGAGTACGTATTGTGTAATCCTGGAAACTCCTTGGATTTTTCAACGCTGACAATTCACAGTAAGAATATCTTGCAACTCATGTGATTAATGAAGATCAGTTACAAATTTAAAGTCAACGAAGTCATTACACTATAAATACTAGGCCAATATCCATGCTATTAAAAAGACGTACATTCACAGACTTGTAGCAAATTACACCCTTTATAATAGTCCGAGTTTCCTCTGACTTTCTGCCCGCTATGGCCATATATGAAAGCGGACAGAAAGTTGGAGAAAACTCAGACTACCTGTATAGCTTATGTACGAAGATTGTTTGCTCGATAGCCTTCGTTTCAACACTGGTTTCAAGCAACGAACATCTGTCAAGAGTTTCACGAACGGAAAGACTGTTCATTCCTGAGCATTCAAAAGTGGTAAATATTTTTCGCATCCATATTTTGCCTTAAATTTAACATATATTACCAACTTTCAAGAAAACTGTGTACGGATCACTATTCTACATATAAAAGGTGGAATTCAGCATTTTCTGAATATTTTCTTCTGAGTAATATAGCTGATGATCTTAAACTCTTGACAATTGCTAATATTACCAGAACAGAACCATACAAATTGTAATTCAAGACGGTAGCTTACAATTTATAGGTTGTTTAGAAGTTATAAAGCCCAGATATATTCTCCAAACGAAACCAATAACTAAATATTGACTTTGTGACATCATAATATATAAGGAAGCGACCCAATTCAGACAAAACAGCAGAGTTTGTTGGTTTGGTATGTACGTATCCCAAGAATAAACTTACATGATTTAACATGAAGTCTTTAACGCTGTATAAGTGTCAACCTAGCTCTCTGTGGGTTTTAAACAGAACACGAGTCTTCGTTGTGGTTCATGATTTTATATACATAAGAGA
>JAUMGZ010183561.1:0-13801 GCA_032359645.1 Pododesmus macrochisma
TTCTTAATAGATAAAAGAATTGTTTTAGATTAGCATATAATGAAATGTGAAATCCTTCTTAATAGATAAAAGAATTGTTTTAGATTAGCATATAATGAAATGTGAAATCCTTCTTAATAGATAAAAGAATTGATTTAGATTCACATATAATGAAATGTGAAAGGGAGATTACTGACTGAGTTTAATTGTTTTTATTTAATGCCAATTTTATAATACTGTGTATTTTACCAGTATAAAAAGGTGTCTTAAGGACACATATAAAGTTATAGGCTAAACATTAATTATTAGAGTAGTCCGATTTAATTGTAAAGTTTTTTTCACCAGTTGTTGATACCTAGTCCAATTTAAGCTAATAACCATGGTTATATGATATAAATAGTTTTGAATGCACATTGCATAATTATTGAAGGATCACCATGTAGTGGTGTGCTGTAAATAATTATTAATTATTTTTTTTAACAGATAAAAATGTTATAAGGGCTGTTCCGGAATTAAGTGTATAGGAGTGGTGGGAGGCAATTTTTTAGAGGCCCCACCACACATCAAATTAAAACTAATTTAATATAAGGAATGGTAGGCAGATCTAGATTGAACCCCACCACCCATAATATAATCATTCAGGTGCCTCCCACATGGTTAATTCTGGAACAGCCCTAATTTGAAACCTAGTATTCCCTGACAGTGGTTATAAACTATATTTCATGATCAGTTGCATTAAAGTATAATGAAGGATCACCATGTAGTAGTGTGCTGTAAAGTACAGTTAAGGCAGATCATTGCCATTTAATGATGCGATTATCTTGTATATGATTGACAAAGGTTACCTTTGTGTGTATATATATGTTGTTTGTTATTTACAGTATGACGTAAGATAACCTGATGGAGAGAAGATGGAGGAGTATTTCTCGGTGAGGACAGGACCAAGCAGAAAGTGTCATGTCCAAAATAGGAACAACAAAAACATTCAAAACAGATCATGTCTAAATCTAATTGTCTTTGTAAAAATCATGGTAAAAAATTTCTAAAAACCAGCATACATCGAAAGTCCTGGCTTTGTTTATCCTTGATATGTTTAAGTGCTAAATTTGCTTTTGGATCAAAGATGTGTTTGAAGAGATAAGATTACATGAATGGACTTTAAGAACATTCCCTGAATTCTCAGTTAATCCTTGACTTGGATACATTGTAAACTGTGCCTCGAGAACTCATAGAATGAAATTAAGCAGATGTTGTTGTACTATCTGTATGTTAAATGTACAGTATGTTTAAAGGTACACTTGTCATACGGACTGATACTTAAAGGTTGTTTATAATAGTCAGCACTCACTAACCAGATCTGTCTGTTGTGAGAGTGTTTACTCTTGCATTTACTAGAAACCATTATTTGGCATCATGTGTAAAATTAATTTTGAATCAAATTAAATTTAAAAATTTAATAATTTTTATACAATAAGGCAGTTAAGTCACAATAAAACTAATAATTCTGCTGTTTGAATATTGACTCAAATAAATAAATAAATGTTTATACCATCAGACAAGTCAGGATTCAAGTAACACTTCAGCTGTTTGCAAGTTGACCTCGAATGAATATAAAGCTAAATCAAATCCATTTCTTTGAGTCTCATAGGATATTTCTCCGTAGAATCACATAATACACAGGTCATGTTTGAAGGATGGTATTACCTACATGTATCATGTTATTATGTAGTCTGCTTCCTCTGTAGTGTTAGTCAGATTTTCATACACATTTCATATTTTGTTTCCTTTGTTCATCATACATTTTGTGTACATTTAGACTAACCAGATGAATCACGTTAGTATCTTTGATATCTCATACTCAGCATTTAACAGAAGATTTAGAAAAATAATGATGGCCAGTTGTTTTTGTTTATTATTTCTCCCCTTCAAAGAGGGGAGACTAATGTTTTAATCCTTTTTGTCCTTGTTACAACGTCAATTTTCTCCAAAGTATTCCTTAATCTGTGTCAATATATGTACCAAATCCAGTGTAGTGCTTGTTAAAGAAGTAATGTATTGATACAGTGAAGTCCCTTTACAAAGACATTAATAGTAACGTACAACGCATTACAACAACGATAGGTTTATAACAATTTAACACTATGACAATATAGTAACGTACAATGCATTACAACAACGATAGGTTTATAACAACTTAACACTAGGACTATATAGTAACGTACAATGCATTACAACAACGATAGGTTTATAACAACTTAACACTATGACTATATAGTAACATACAATGTATTACAACAACGATAGGTTTATAACAACTTAACACTATGACTATATAGTAACATACAATGTATTATAACAACGATAGGTTTATAACAACTTAACACTAGGACTATATTTCTAAGTCATTACAACTGCAAAATTCTTTACAATGACAAAAATAATATTTCAAAAATGGTCATTGGAAAGGGACTTCACAGTACAACTGATAATCAGTCTTAGAAGTTCTCTAGATAATGTTCATAAAAATGATAATTCTACCTTGTTTACAATCATGTAAATGTCAAAATAAAGTCTTAATGCCATTCATGAGAAAATGAACATTGGACATATTAAAAGATATGCCCATTAGATATAACAGGGTGATTGTGTTTTGTATATATAGTCAGCCATGGCTCCCAGTTCATGATTCTCAGCAAGTTTTTTTCTGACATAAAAATAACTGAACAATTTAGGAAAAACCTCAGGAATATGAGACTTAAATGTTTCTGCTACTGCAAAATATGAATATTGCATTCTTAAATGAATTCTTTAGTTTGAACACTAAAGCTTACAATGATGAAGCATTAATGTGATTTTTCACACATCATTTGTTCAGTTGTTTTTCATTGAATATTATTGCCTGTAAATAAATGTAAAAATTGGCAAAATAAACAGCTGTATTAATAAATTACATGTGTTTTGTTCATTTTAGCTTCTATTTTCTGATTTCTGTTTATAATCCTACTTAGTCCTTGTCATCCAAATTAATTTTATCCTTTCTCTGTAAATTTTGTTTAAGGTCTAGAAGAAAACTTAAGATTTTCACAAAACAAGGCATTTAAAAATCATTCTGTAGCAGACCCCTCTGTATATCTCAAGACTAGATAATAACTAGTTATATACATGTATTATTACCAGTTTATGACAACAAAACATGTAAAAAATGTTCATATTTTAATCATATTTCAATATACATACATGTATATACACTACAAAGTTGCTATCAGTATGCACTATTGCAAGCAGGCACCATCACAGTATAACCTATACATGTGTTGAAAGCGATGTTAAACCCAAATATAACAAACAAATTAAAGACTTTTTGTCCAGGTATATATTTCATTACCTGTACATGTACATAAAACAACACAATACGTAAAAAATGTCAGTATTTTATTAATCTTTATTAAAAATAATAGTTCAATATACAAATGTACGCAAGTGTATACACATTTGTATATGGTGTATATAACAAAAGACAGTTGATCATGATCCTATAACCTCATGAAAAGTATATCTGCTTTTCTGTTTAACATAAACAGTAAATATATTCTAGTCAATAATAATAAATTTGGAGGTACGAAAGAACTTCAACTTTCATGCTCTAAGAAGACGCTGACTTACGATTTTGCCTGCGTAAAATAAAGGGGAAGAGGGTTTTTTGCCCTTTTTAGTGCCAAATTTCCCCATGGTAAATTACACAAATGCGAAAATTAGGTTTTTACGGTACTTGTATAAACACGCACAAGTAATTATGTACATATTTCATAGTAATTTACAACAATTTAATGTTTTTCAAATACTGATTATTGTGTTATCCTTATGATTGAAACTAAATGACGATGATGAAATATTTAAATTTTAACAAATAAAACAGCATCAACTACAGCTATACCAATAAGCTCTGGCCAGCAAAGAGTTTGAGAAATTACTACATTTGTTTAACCTTTGTATATTTCAAATATTAAATAGTTAATCAAGTAAGAATGGTGTATCTAGACAGGAAAACCCTGTAATTATCCCCCCTTCATCTGTATCGAGTGTCTTAGTTCTCACTAAATGACCTGCATTTTCATTATACATTATTTTGTCTTTGGTCCTGAAAATACAGAAAAATATCATACTGTGTGTAATGTGTGCAGGTTAAATAGTATCACATTGATATCATTGTTATACGATTACATTCTAAATCTAAAAAATGCTAGCATATTGTGTGCTTAAATTTCACATTAAAATCCGGATTGGTATTAACTATTTTATCTTTTTGTGTGCATAAGTTGATTTCTGAACCAACCAGTCCGCACAAATTAACACAGCATTAATGATATATATCATTTACAAATATATTATCAATTTACTGTAATCAAATGCAATTTGGAATGTTTAAAGAGAACAGTATTTTGGAAGTTACATACCATTTTGCTGGTTGGCTTATAGGCTATGACGAACAATACCATGCATTAGCTATAGCATGTCACACTTACCCAATAAGAGCACCATAGATTCCGACCTCGCTGACAACATTATGTAACTGTGGCGCATGTCCATACTTTATAAGAACATTTTTCTGTACCCAGGGGTATATTCTCTCCATTAATATATAGGCAGCCCGTTCTGATGAGGCCTTTAGCTTGTTTAAAACAATTTTAATATCGTTACCATACGTGTTGTTACCACCACCTTCTCGATTTGGTTTTAAAACAAAATTGTTGGGATTAACCAAAGCTTTTGATACAGCTTCGTCTCCATCTGGTCCCTGAAATAGTTACATCATATATAGTTTGAAACAACTTAAATCCAGACAAACTAACATCTTTAATTTATTAAGAACAGTCAAATTGTATTTTAATATTTAACATTTTACAAATCTTTACCTATTCTTACTACCATGAGAATACAAGATACAAGATTTTATTGTCCAATCAATTTTATGTCCAATCAAAGGTCCACATGGGGCATAGTTTATAATAAACAATTGTGATTTTTACATGAATTACATTTTACATTGAAAATATTCACATGACTACATCATAATTATACCAAAGTCAAATATGAAACAGCTGAGATAATAATGGGCATAATTGTTGTTATGTCTTTGTTCGTGCTCTGAGTTATTCCCCTTTTGTCACCATAAATATCTATGATAACTTTGATCAACATAATCATTATGTAAAAAATAATTCCAAAGATTAAAATACATTGTATTGTCACATGTTCATTACTTAATAGCCAGACTAGTGTAGGTGAACAAAATAAGCAATTATTTATGACATTCAACACAAGATGCCTTGGTTCTTCAAATCCTCATAGTGTTAGAATAACCTTCTTATTACAAACACAATGTTTCTATTTTGCAGAAGTGACTTGTGTTGCCGAACATTTTTTTTACTTTTATCCCCATCGTCTAACACACCCTTGATGAAAATTTAGGTATATGATGACAACTTTAGATACAAGTTGATTAGCTAGTAAGTAACTCCAAAACCTGGTCATTGAATAAAAATAACTTTAACTTTCAGTTTGGTTGGATAGCAGTCTTAGTTCCGGAGAACAATTGATATTTGCAATCATTGTTGTTTAAATATAATTACAGTTTTTAGCTCAATTTCAAAATCTTTGAATGACTTAGTGGTATTAATTAACTCATTCACCCCCACATTTTGACAGTAGACAGAGCAATTCCTTGTTTTTGAAAGAATCTAAATGTGACTTTAGGGGTCAATGGGTTACTAGGCTTTACTGCATACATATATTTACCAGATCTAAGCTGTATTGCTCAGCAAATGTTGCTCTAATACAGGCCACTACATCCAGATCACCGATATATTTTTCCACTGCACCTTTACGACATAATTCCTGCTGTACTTTCTTGGTTCCTGCCAGTTGATAATTTACAGTCGGACATTTAATTGCTGTAGATCTCTCCATTAAAAGTCGAGCATCCCATTCCTAAAGAATAAAATGTAGAACACATAATATTTAAGACCTCTTACCTTAAGCAAAATGAATTTGTTTATAATTAAGGAATTGATGCCCCAATTGAATGTTATAAAACCGGTTAAACCTAAATAAAACATGCATTCTAACATATAGTACATATAACTGGGTAAAAACATATGCCTCTCTCATTTTACTGATTTTGTATGTATTAAGGGCTTATTGTCCGATCAACAGCTAAGGTCATTTACGGACGTGCCAGTTTTACTGGTGGAGGAAACCGGAGTAAACCACCGACCTACAGCAAGTCACTGGCAACTTTCTCACACTAGCACGCCCCAGACGGGGATCGAACTAGGAGGTGAAAGGCTCTTATAATTACAAGTCGGCGACTTTAACCACAAGGCTTGCGGCCCCTCTCATTTTACTGAGCATTTTCACCTCGTCTCCTAAATTGATAAACAAACCTTTAGGGTTTGATATACAATGTATGACAATGGTTGAGTCATGATGACTGTAGGTAGCTCATCTGAACCCAAAGATTAAAATGACAATCTTCAGTTCAACTAGGTACTGTATACCTGGAAATTTCTGTCCCCATTTAGTTTTTGCAATTTTTGCCAATAAATGAATGGTCGAATTTAAAATAAAAACGAAAATTTCCAGCTACATTGTCTTGAATTCACAAATGAATTTAGGATGAATTTAACATGAAGCGAATGTGTTTTCTGTTGACAAAAGGAGTGAAAATTTCCAGGTATACAGTATTTACTTGTTCCAATCATTTACTGAGTTTGGTTTTAGGACATTTGGAGTAAAGTGCAGCATAATGTCTGGCTATGAATACACAGGAAAATTGAACTGACCTTTTCTGTTGGGAAGTCTTGAGGTGAGTATCCAGTTCTCATATATATCACAGCTACTTCACAACCATCACTGTAACAGACATGAATACACAATTATATTTTTTACATGGGGATATTAGACAATGACTGCTATCACAGAAACATCAATATAAATGTATATATTACTAAAGTGAAAGTAGACAACAGCTCTTACCATTGAAACAATTACCGGTAACACATTGTGCTATCATGGTAAGAATAACACGATTAATGTTACGATTGTAACAACTAGATAAGTTACCATGGTAATGACACAAGGTCTATAACAACTGCCCATTTAATGCCAAAGAATAATGATATATGTCTGTTACCAAAGTAACATAGAATGAATTTTTAATATTTCATCTCTTGTATGGTTCCAGTGAGTTTTAATTTTCATTGATTTTTCTGAAAATTTTAAGTTGAAGAAGCATGCAACAGCATTGAATCACTTTCAGTATCACCATTATGCTCTACGGTATGTGATGCAACAAATATCAGTGTAGCAATCAGCTAATCAAAGCTTGGCATTTAAAGGACAATAGAATGTCAAATCAATTAATCAACAAGTGAATTATGCAACATGTTCGCTACGGTGACAGCAAACTATATGATTGATCCAACACAGTAGGAACAGGACAGATAATTTAAAGCAGTCAATTTCTGTAGTGTTAGTTCTTTTCTTTGGATTGAATAGAATAAACTTGGGTAATTTCCATTTGATTTGAGAAAATTCATATATAATGATCTTGTTCTTAATTCATTAACTTACATAATCAGCTTTTTATCCTGTGACAGTTGACCTCGACTGGCAACATCAGTTAGAGTACGATATATAACTTTGACGGATCTATTACATTCAAACATCTTACAGTCTAACCATCGCTGGTCCATTGTGTTTTGTTCAGGTCTATGGACTAGGAATAATACATAAGCACTGCAATGGAAAGTACATTATTAAGCTGAACTCATAAGTTAAACAAACTGGAGATTAAACACTGATTAGATAGAGACCAGTAGATTTCTGTATTTTTGAAATAAAAATATTTTCTTTTTTTCTTTCTTATTTTAACATGACTAATGCTTGTATGTATAAGAATGTCTATTTTCTGTCTTTTTTTAATATAAATGGATCCAGAGAAATCAATGAAAATATTAACAAGCAAATATTGATAATAAAATCCTTTACAATTTGACAACCTGTATATTATACAAGTTGCTGCAGGTTTTACATGTATATGGCAATGTATCTTGTAAGTTTTATTAGTTGATTCAAAGCTAAATTTAATCTAAGAAATAAACAGTTTAAATTAAATTATTAAAATACATACTGGTTAGAATAATATAGTTAGATAAACCCTTATTAGAGTTATGTCCCCTTATCCATCATTCTTTCTATCAAGTATTTTTTTTTGAGTTACACATATTCAAAGAATCCTTTGTAAACATGATTAATATCAATATAAACTTTAAGAGTTATTGTTTTTATTCTTTTTATCACAATGATTAAAACTTGACATATATTTGAAGATTTTGAACCAATAAGTCTTGCCTGTGATTGCCATATATTTCCCATGCTTTAACCAACCCTTTCGCAAGACCAAGGGCAGGGTCATTGGATGGAAGCTGTAAAAAATTATAGATATCATATGTTGGCATCCTAAACAGAAACATTTAAGGTATTTTAAGCTCTTCTTTACATAAAGATTTTAACTTCAGAATACTACAAACCCAAATGTTGTAATTAAGTGGAAATCATCTCAAGCAGTTCATGACACCTTCAGAGTATAGGAAGTGAATCAACTACGCTCAAAAGCCAGTACTACTGGTACATCTTAGATGACCTAGAGATAACGGTGACAATATGAAGAAATAATGCACATTTCGTTTGTTTGACAGTTCAAACAGTTTGGAATTTAGTTGCAAAAAAAATATCAAGTAATTTTTAAAGTTTTCAGTGACAATACATATAAAATACCTGTGAATCCTCAAAATCTTTTCCCGCTTGAGACAGAGAGTACCTGAATATATAAATCAATATCTTAATATGTAGTCATAAACCTGTAGCCTCTTTCATTCTAATGATCATTTAATTCATTCCTTGATTTGTTTGTTTGTTTGTTTTATTGGGGTTAAACGTCCCTTTCAACACGTTTTGGTCACATCAAGATAGTGTCTACTTGTGCCGACTCACTGATATATCATACCAGAGACACACTGCAGCAATCATGTTCAACTCTATTTCCCTATAAACTTTACATAATGGCACAGACCTCTATACTAACTGATACTAGTCCTTCAAAGCTTGCAGCAATAATGTTCAACTCTGTTTACCTATGGACTTAGTATAATGTTAATATATTCCCACTACTTGCAGCAATCAAAATAAACTCTATTTGTCTTTGGACTTTAAAAATGGTGATAGTACTTACAGTCCTCATAAAGCTTGCAGCAATCATGTTCAACTTTACCTGTTTTTACCTATGGACTTTATATAATGGTGATACTAGTCCTCCAAAGCTTGCAGCAATCAAAATAACTCTATTTACCTATGGACTTTATATAATGGTGATACTAGTCCTCCAAAGCTTGCAGCAATCATGTTAAATTCTATTTCCTTCATCTGTATACTATCTGGTACAGACGCTGACTCTGATGAGTTAGTTGAGTGTTTTACGTCCATCATATAGTCATTCCTGAACAGTCCAAGACACACAGGCTAATAAGGAAGAAGTATAGGAATAATATACACATATCAAGTATAACAAGAGCACCGCAAAGCGGCACATAATTTGCCCTTTTTACAAGTTTAAGGGTTTAAAGTTTATTACAAAAGTTCCAACTTAATATATACTCTTGATTTATCATAAATGCTTAAACGAAATGTTAATTGTGTAAAATACTGAATTTCATGCTAGTTTTTATTTTGAGCCTTTGCTTTGGCTACTTTACAGAATATATTGCTTCTAGTATTTGTCTATACATATCAAATAAATTTGTTTATTTTCAAAATTTAACTCAAGTCCAAACAGGCCCTTTGGACCTTTTCTATGTATATATTACCGTGTATATGATTACTTATGTTTGTCCATTTTGAAATAATTTTAGATGAAGAAAAATATTAAATTTGTTCACTTTAATTTTTCAATACTTGCACTAAAATTTTAACCAAGTCCAAGCAGGCCCTTTAAGCCTTTGTAATCCTTTAATTAACAGTATATCCCCTTGATGGTTGTCCATATTCACTATTAAACAGTTTCAGTATAAATTATTTTCTAATTTATCCACTTTAGCACTAAAATTCTGTTATTTCAATACTTGCACCAAAACTTTAACCTAGTGTATACCGACGCCAAAGGTCAAATTACTCCCTAAGTATCAAGCTGACGGGCATCATTCAGTTACACTGCACACCCTTGGGTCCCAAGGAATGAGTAAGTGAAATATTGAAGGTGTGCAATGGCTTGTTGACATGTAATAGATCAAACACCTATTGTCGGCGGACAGACAGAGGGACACAAACGCTATTCCATAATACGTCCCGTCGAATTCAAGGGGCCTATAATAATAATTGACTTGGGTGCACTAGAGCAATTTAGTAGTACAGACTAGACAAAATACTTGTCCTAAATAAATTCATTAATGCACAATGGTAGTATTGTTAATTGTTAGAAATATACTTCTTCTTACAAATTAATTTATCAAACTTTTTGAAACAATCAAATGGAAGCTACATGTATATATATTTATCACCTAGTGCTTGATAATAAGCTCGTGTTGTGCAATTAAAGATTACAAGAAAATAAACAGACTGATCATTGACAATACCATGAATTTTCAAAACTTCAACAAAGACAGGTCTGGACTTTCCTTCTTGAATTTAGAGATATGTATATTAGTCACAACTTACCATACATATCAAAGATTGGTGTTACATACTTTACAGAGGATCTTGTGTAATGTGTTCCATTGGAGATAACTCTAAGTTTAAAACAATACTCCACATACCTGAGTTACACCTTCCTTTTCCACAATTCTTGAAATGTTCCATAGTTTTTTGTTAAATTCATCAACTTCTAAGACACTGTGAAAAATGCATTTATCAAAGAAATCAATAAATACTGATAGCTTTAACAAATATTTCTCATACGATAAGAAAAACAACTGATTAAACGTCACAGATTCATGGTGTTTTGTAATCAATTATAGTATTACAGTGAACATTAGTTCTTAAAAGAATGAAATACACAATAATGAAATATTACCACATAAGCCTTGGTGTCTTAAAATTTGCTTATTTGTATATCTTGGGCCGATTTCATTATCCATTTTTTCTCATTTTTAATTGTGTGTCCAGGCTTAGATTCATTCAACTTACTTTTCCAAACATTTATACAAGAAATCTGTGTCATGTGCCACTAAGTGCATGAGTCTGCTGAAGTGAGGCTGCACAGAGGTTATTGCATCCAGCTGTCGTCTGGGCACACAAGTCGGAAATAAAGCAAATGGGGCATACTGTACAAGTTCTGAAGACTCTGGTGCGTCCTTCGTTCTCATGAGTACACCTATTAAATATAATGAAATAATAATTACAAAAGATTTCTAACCGCCACAGTAACTCAGTGTAAGAGCATTCTTTCTGTGTGCGGAAGGTGCAGGTATGAATCTTGGTTTCACCAAACCTTAGACCGTAAAATCAGGAAATCTTCCAACTCCAAGCTAATCTATCAGATTTTTTGGGTAGCATAAGGACAGGTTGGCTCTGTGTCAGGATAATGTGACTATGTGAAGTATCATGTCAATTTGTCTGTGGGTGATATTTCAGTGAGACAGCACTTCATAGTGATGGTCAATGCACACTGCCACAAGCAGACACTGTCTTGATATGACATAGACATGAGAGGAAACAGATGTAAACCTCAATAAAACAAACAAATAAAAGATTTCTTATGAGTATATCAGAATCTATTTTTATCAGAGTTGATATTAGCAGAATCCTATTTTCCCTTTTGATCAGATTTGTTTCTTTGGGCAAAAATATTATTCAAAGTTTATACTGTATAACCTGCAGTAGTGACCACCTGTATATAAAAACCTCCTGCTTATAAAGACCACTTTCTTGAGGTTCCAAATAGATTATTTCAGTACAATCTTAACTCTATATAGCCACCACCTGCTTATTAAGACCATTCTTTCTATTCACCTTGGTTGGTCTTTATACACATGTTTCACAGTATATTAACTGTAGATTCTTTCTAGATATTGTTTATTAAATATTGAGAAAATAAGATGTACACATGCCTGCTAAATCTCCCCCATAAACAGTGAGACTCGATCCTCATCTTCTCCCCAATGAAAATACTTATTTTCCCTATCATGTCACCATTTGAGATTATCAAGGTTGGCACGTACATGTATGTGTTCATTAAATTTCATTTTCTGAAAATCTGAAAAGAATCTTGAAAACATCTTAAATCTAAGATGCAATATGGCATCAGAGGCAATAGACTTCATTATATATTTTCTAAGAATTTTATCATAATAAAAAACATCTCACCATGAAGTTGAGCATATTCTTTTGTGTTGGCTATGATGTTAGACAAGTCTTCTTCCTTCAGAGAAACTCCGCGCAACACGGTGGCCATCTTACTGTATGGCAATAATTCAACAGCCCTGTGTAGAAACACTCAAGATAAATTCATATATATATACAGAACTGAAAAAGTTAACTATTGACAAAATGAATTCAAATTGAATAGAAATCTTCATAAACTGAGTGAAGTGAACTCAAAATAAAAATGTCAGTCATACATTGAGGAAATATGGGGCGCAAATGAGGAATTGAGGTATATTATGTTGTTGTCCCAGGTACACAACTTATATAACAAAATCAATTTTGCACAATAATTCTAAAATCAGGAACTACCAATATATTTTGGGATCAAAATGTTTTGTAAGATTAAAGCGATAAATTAAACTTCATATGTGTGTCTTGCAACTAATCTGCATGTCTCATTAATTGTACACATCAGGTGTGTATACCTTAGACGGTATGCAGGGTGTCTATGTATAGTTAAAATAGACAATAACACACAAACATGTCGACCTAAAATTTGAGGCAATCAGCATTTGTTGTGTTGTGGTCTATTTTAACTAATCATTTACTCATGTATTTGGATGTCAATAATTTGTGACCTTATGTTACACACTTAAGATGTGTCAGAGTAATAAAGAACTTGAACTTTACTTTGTATTGTGCAAGACAAACAGCATAATGAATAGTACTGGTGGTATATATTAAATATACATGTACATGATTCAACCATACAAACATCCTTCAGTGACCTTCACCAACACATTCACATACAACTTAATATCTTATCAAATATTGATATTATCATTGTGTGAGTACATTGTGTATATATATATGTTTCTCTAAAAATTCATGTATCAAAATTATATCAAAGAGACATTAAAACATCCTACTGACGACATGATTGTTGGTAAAATCAATATAGGGTGTGCTGTGTAATGGTATATGTGAACTAATGCTTAATTAAAAATGTTCATTATCACCTTAGGTGTGGATACATTAGAAGGTATGTATAGTTAAAATAGACCACAGCACACCAACATGTCGACGTAATATGTGAGTAACACTTTAAAAGGTTTGTTTTATGGAGGGTACGTGTCTGTTATTTCTTAACTTTTGAATGCAAAGTATGTGTCATTGTTGCTTCTAATACAAGTATAACATTTGGGTGGCAATTATAATACCTAGAGAACACCAAATTACCAAAAATCTTAATATTGATCTTATTGGACTACACAGTTATAAAACAAAGAAATGTATTGACAAATATTATGCTTTCTTGATCATGTATTTAACAAGAGGCCCATCGGGCCTCAACGTCCATCTGGTTGAAATAGGCCAAGAACTAAATATTTGCATTTGAATACTT
>JAUMGZ010183572.1:0-13559 GCA_032359645.1 Pododesmus macrochisma
ATTGTATTGTATTGTATTGTATTGTATTGTAATTGTATTGTATTGTATTGTATTGTATTGTATTGTATTGTATTGTAATTGTATTGTATTGTATTGTAATTGCGTTGTATTGTATTGTATTGTATTGTAATTGTATTATATTGTAATTGTATTGTATTGTATTGTATTGTATTGTATTGTATTGTAATTGCGTTGTATTGTATTGTATTGTAATGATATTGTAATTGTATGGTATTGTATTGTATTGTATTGTATTGTATTGTATTGTATTGTATTGTATTGTATTGTAATTGTGTTGTGTTGTGTTGTGTTGTGTTGTGTTGTGTTGTGTTTTGGTGTATTGTATTGTATTGTATTGTATTGAATTATATTGTGTTGTATTATATTGTAATTGCATTGTATTGTATTGTTTTGTATTGTATTGTATTATATTGTACTGTATTGTATTGTATTGTATTGTATTGTATTGTATTGTAATTGCGTTGTATTGTGTTGTATTGTAATTGTATTGTATTGTATTGTATTGTTGTGTTATTGTATTGTATTGTAATTGTATTGTAATTGTATTGTATTGTATTGTAATTGTATTGTATTGTATTGTATTGTATTGTACTGTATTGTATTGTAATTGCGTTGTATTGTATTGTATTGTATTGTATTGTAATTGTATTGTATTGTATTGTATTGTATTGTATTGTATTGTATTGTTATTGTATTGTATTGTTATTGTATTGTATTATATTGTAATGTATTGTATTGTATTGTATTGTGTTGTATTGTATTGTATTGTATTGTATTGTATTGTATTGAATTGTAATTGTATTGTATTGTATTGTATTGTATTTTGAATAGAAGTTTACTGACTTTCTACGTCATTTTTGCCAATCGCTACATAGCGAATATAGGCGCGTAGGGTGTTGCTCAAACTTCATTATATAAAATTGAATAAAAATAGATACAAAAAATAAGTACATATTCTAGATTTTCGCATTATTTCATCCCTTATTTCGTCGATTTTAAAGTATAATTTCATGTTATTTTCATGGCGCGTCTGATGGCACAGAAGAACCTTGTTTTTACTTTGGTCATATCATCAACACTGTCAGGACAATTCATCAACCCAGTGATATCAATGTGTTAATAAAAGACAGCAGTGTCTTCCCTGGACATAAAATTGACACGATTGACGCAGACGACAATTGGATTAACCGCCAACGGCCGATTCATCCGTCAAACTTCGGCAATTTCCGTCACTTGGACTGAGTCAATTGGATTAATAGTGTTAGTATTATTGTTGTAAATAAGGCGCCATTGTAATTTTTGTGATTTTTGATTGACAAAAAGCGTCAATCGTAAACTAATTGTCCACAAAGTTGTTCCGGTGACCAAACAGCATTTTGTCAATACCTGATAAACAATATTCCCGCTATATTGAGTCATAATGCGTTGGTCAGTTTTGCCGCAGTTTCTTGTTCATCTTAAGGTCATTTTTAAATAATTTACAAAGAATTGATAATCGTGCTGTTTTGACGTCGTATTTTTGTACTGTCGTGTTTTATACAATCAATTCAATTCACTTTAACTAGTTTAAGCTTTACATCTTATCAGTACAATGCATTTGTAAGGACAATAAAGTTAAATATGGATGGCAAATCGCTATGTAGTATCGCACTGCAATTTGTCGCACTGTCGTACTGACGCCATTGACATTTGCAACAGCACGACAACACGTCGAAGTGAAAGTGGCCCCAACCATCAATCACAGAAAGTAGTTATTTTACTAAATAAGTATTCCTGTATATAATTTCTTCTCAAAGGGCATGGTTCATTATAAACTAAGTGCATATTCATTGAAAGAATGAGAACAAATTAGAGTAAAAATGTAGGAGGTTGCTGCCACGTGCACTTTCGTGACTTTGAAGTACATAGTGTAACGTGCCTTGGAGGGTGTTAAAATTTATGTAGAACATTTCAATGTACAAACGACAAATGCACCTATAATTGAATTCTCGTAACTATGAAGAATTTGCAAAGATATAAAGTTTATTTGTTTTTTGCGGGCGTTACGAAGTGTAGAATTTTTTTTACGACTTACGCGCCGTTCAACATTGTTTATGTTAGACCTGTGACTTGACCCATTGAAAAATTACCTGACATTACATAACACGTACGCGGTCATAAATTCGGAAAAAATATAGCTGTTGTCAACATCAGTTGTTTCAGCAAGGGAACATTTCTGGAGTCGAGTTTTAATTAAAATAGAATAACATTGGAGTAAGAATGCAGTGATTAATTATGGAGGCGAAGAAAGTACAAGTGGAAAAGATTGTATTATGGTTTCCCCTCGACAGATACATGTATGTCTGCGGCCTCGAGCAATCTGTCCTCGTAACACGTGTACATTTATACCTATACGTTTCCTTGTACTAATTAGATTGTGTTTGTTGGCTAATTTAAGTTGTGTTTTGTTTTGTGTCAACTTGACACTTTACCATCCTAATTCACGAAACATCTTTATCAAAGCTGATCACATGTTTAACAAGAATGATAACATGGTATTGAAGTAATGTTGAACCATGCAAGGTTTAAAATGACATTGACAACAGCGCTGTGACATACAATATCCTTCCTTACTCTAACTGTTTGGTGATTCAATTAATCAAGTTTCAAAGTTTAGATTTCATTTAAAAGAAACCTTGAACATCAAAATACAGAAGGGTGTCTAAAAAATCAGATAAAAAATACAATTCAAGATAGATTTGTTTTTATACATCAACTACATTCAACGACCTTGACTTCTTAACTATTTAAAGTAATAATTCACTCTTAAGGTTGGTAGGTTTGCGCATTGTGCGAAGTTAAATGTGTCTTGGAGGGGAAACGTGAATACAAAGTAAAACGAGACACTTCCTATCTTTTTTCATATAACCCACTGGTCCTGATGTTTCAAAACCCTCCTCTGATATAAATATATTGTCATTTACTTTGATGAAAAATTATATGAATATTGTATCTTGGTTTAGTGTGTTTTCAATATTGTTATTTGAAGGACATGCTTGTTTGTTTATTGAGGCTAACCGTCCCCTTTCACACAAGTCTAGGTTATATATTGAGACGGTGTAGTGACAATACACGTTGATGGCTACTCATTGGAATATCATGTCGCAGACACATGGACATAATACTTCACTTGGTCACATTATTCTGACACCGAGCCAACAATTCCTCATTCTACCCAAAAATACTGAATGTTAAAGCTGGAGCAAGAAGGTTATCTTAAACGCCTAAAGTGTGACGCGCCTGGGGATCGAACCCATGACCTTTCGCACACGCAACGAACAATATCCTGTTTTACCTTCCTTGGGCGTCTTCAGGAGGCACGCCTATAAATAAATTTACTATATAATCCTTACTAAATACCATACTTTACTAAAATGCCTACAGATTATGTAAAATGCGTTTTCCTGAGCAGAAAATTTACTCACCCTTGACAGAACATATATCTACATGAACGGACATGAAGTTTTACATAGGTTATGCGGCTTTTTCTTGATTTACCGGATTGTCAACATTTGGAATCCTTCTACTTTCACTTTTAACCTAGTCGGGAATACCCTTGAACAATAGTCCCCAAACAAATCAACTAATCTTTTATTTTAATGAAAAAGGTATCATAGCAAAGAGGAAACTCTATCCTACTCAAATACACCAGGTTTCGAGACATATTCATCTTACAATGTACCTCAAAGAACATAATTAGGAGGAAATGTTAAAAATAAACAGCACTACTTTCATATATGACATTTCTCATTGCTTGATTATAAGGTGTGCCTCCTTCAAAGGGAAGTAATTCGTAGACTATCTGGCATTCAGTGGGGATTTTCTCCCTGTATACTATCAAACCACGATGAACAAATTTATTGGGTCCAAAGTCCGTTTTGAAGTATCTTAGATACACGTTTGACCATAGAGGAATCGTGTCTGCTTAAAAAAGAAAGAGATTAAACCCTGGTCTAGGGCGGAGAGACGACCACAACACTACACGTGAGAGCACCGTTATTTTTCTCTGAGGGAATTGGTATTAAGGCCAAGAAGAAAAAGCAGAACAGTCGACGGAACATTGCACAAAGACATGTGTATGAGGGTTGCTTGTGGTAAATTACGCTTTGTAGAAGTAAAATTATATTGTGTATTACCTGAGAGGAATACGTTAAATTTAACGTATTCCTCCCAGGTATTACTTATAGATGTATGATAAGAGCCAAAACGAGGGTTGATGTGATAGGGGTTGGGGTAGGAAAAATCAAAACATCGGTAGAAATGCACCAATCAACAGCTTTTAATTTTATGAGTAACACAAATAGAAATTTTCCTAGTAAGGATGCAATATCTAAGCAAGGTCATCATTTAATCTTTTTCGACTACAAATAAAATATATCTCAAAATGAGATGAAAGTTTTGTATTTGACAGTGAAGGCTGTATTTAAATAAAAAGTATTCAGAAGATGTTTACAGCAAGTATTGACAAAACGAAAGCGAAAGTAGAAACAGAGACATGGGGTGCGCACGGATTGCTTGCTTGCTTTGGACATGCTCTGGGTTGTTCCGGACAGTAGAGAATTCCGAGTGAAATGGAACTTCAAAATATCAACGCTGACATAAGATGATATTTAATACGGGGGACAATCACTATCTTTGATTACGTCACTGCCATTATGTGATATGAATCATCCGAGGAGTTCCGAGTGCTGTCCAATCTACACCACCTCTTTTCATGGTACAGGTAGAACTTTTCCGGAACCTGTTCCGCAGCACTCAGTATCGAAGAACAGCTGTACATGATGTTCTGAACAGCGATTAGTGCGCACCCCTGTATTTTCAGTCAATATATTTGAATACTTGAAACTAGATTGGAAATTTAAGTTCTGATCAGGATGAGACATACCCCGTTGTAATGAAAAAATAACGCCCAGCTTTCAATATGAGACGGGCGCGGTGGCCCAGTGGCTAGGGCGTTCGCTTCGTATGGGTAGACTGGTGCCAGAATTCCAGGTGTGGGTTCGAATCCCGGCCGCGTCAAAACCTAAGACATTAGAATTAGGCAATCTTCTCGCTCCCACCTAAGCGCTCAGCATTACTGGGTAGAAGGAGGACTGGTTGGCTCGGTGTCAAGATAATGTGACCTAGTGAATTATCATTTCAATAGGTCTGCCGTATGATATTTCAGTGAATCAGCACTATAAAGTCGCCATAAGTGCGCACTGTCACAAGCAGACACCATATCGATATTACCTATACATGTGTTAAGGGGAAGCCAAATCCCAATAAACAAACAATCAATATGAGAATGTTTCTCTCAGAACGATTCACATCTCCTCTTCGTATAACCTCCATGTGTGAATTTCACTTGCCCTTACAACAGTTACTGCAGAACTACAACTTTTCTGTATGCCTCAAGAGGTTTCAAGGAAGTGCAACAAAATCCCATTGTTTGATTAAAACGAAGAAAAGAAAGAATGTTTGATGACCAAAAACATGCATTATTGTATATACGTTCATCTATTAAATTAAACGATATAAACGTTACAAAATGCCTATATAGGGAGCAAGTAACACCTCAGTTTCTGTGTGGATGAAGAGGTATAATATAACACTTTGAAAAGTTAAATAAAGAGTCGTACCTTGTGGTTTGTTGTTTGATCCGTTCATTGTTGCCTTGACTTCTTTTTACTACTGCTTAACCGGCATATCTGAACAGGTAAAAATATATTTGATTGAAGAAAAAAAACTTAACAAACAAACAAATAGAACTTAAATAACTAAGATATATATATAAAAAAAAATCAAATGTTTTAAGCAGTGAATCGCTCGTGCCAATCAATGTTTCATTGAATGCCCTTTAAATGTCGATATTGCGGTAAAACACTATATGATTTACCACATACATGTACCAAACACAGGCGTGCGTTTTTAGCGTAGAACCTTGTTATTTGCTTGACGTTTGACTTACATGGAATTCATTCAATGAAATATGATGACTTTTTTACTAAGAAATCTTTTAAAATGATAAAACGGCTTAACTTTGAAAATGTCTCAAAGAGAGGAAAGTAAAAATAAAATTACGTACCTTTTCCCTGAACAAATAATCCGTTGAAATTAAAAAAAAGAAAATGGTTTAAAAGATATTATCCAAGACTGTCCGGTGCGGTCGCTTAAACTAAGTTGTCTTAAGTCCAGCTTTACGGACAATGTGGTCAGTTTGAATGACGAACTTCGGTTGAATTTTTTATGACATATAACGTTCTCGTAACGGTCCGTCACTGCCAAAGTCATGACAACTACAACGACCTATGTTTGTTTATATCGGCCGGTAATAAGACAATAAAAGACATCAAGAATTCTCACGTTAACTCTTGACGTTACGTTTACAACAGCTACAGACCTAGGCATCTAGGCATTAATGTTACAACGGACACTGTCCCTCGAGGCTCTGAGCGACGAAAATACATAATGTGTAAAAAAAGGTGTTTTCCCCTTCAGAATGATTCACAAAGGCACGAAAGGCGTCAATGGCCATTACACAGAAGTATTCACAACGTTACAGAACTGACATTATTAAATTTCTTAGTCATGTATCGAGCAATTATCATTTTGCTTTGTAAGAAGCATTTTCCAGGTACGTATTGCCCGTTTTTGTATGACGCGCTAGAATGTCTTTGATGTTAACGTCAACTTTGACATTACCCAGAAGAATTATAATGATAATGACGTTTTAAGACATTATTGGAATCAATATGTATGTTTTTTCTGATAGTGACATGACCATTGACCACTTGGCACGTGCAACTGAGTATGTTATCAATAAGTCATCGAGCTGTCAATAATGCAGACGCACGTAATATTTAAAGTCTCTTTTTTATTGAACATAACAAATCATAAGCAAAATATTTTGAGAAAAGATCGCCCGCTTTGCATGCGACCAGTGTAAGTCCAGATCGCTCATGAAATGTGCGAAGCTTTGTTTTCGTTTCATTTTTCGAAAAAATGACTTTTTGTTGAAAAGTTAATTCCTTTTAATTTTCTGATGAATTGAAAATATTTATACAAAGAAATTGCATTAAAACTAACGGAGCCCGGCAGATGACAAAACAGAAACATCATGAACTTAAAAGAGACCTAAAAACGACTACAGTATTCTGAATCAAAGTCAATCAGTTTTTTTGAGAATCTTAAATATTGATGCCAAGTACATGTAAAATATCTTAAGCCCCAGTCCAACTTTGCCGGGCTATTTCTTAGCAAACCACAACGGTCTGGCATTCGTTGAGAAAATCGATTTGAAAGTTCTGATTCTTTTTATGTCATTCTTGTTCTGTTTAACTTTTCTTGCGCATCGTAAAAATCTTCTCGAGGCGCCACGACAGTTTTGAAAGCACATGCGCCTATTGTTGTTGTGTATTCACGTGCAATCCTGCCTCTTCTTTGCAATTCTTTGTGACTCCTACCGCTTCGTTGTTATGATCGCCGCTTTCTGTTAAGGTTCTGGTTCAATTTCTGCCATGAAGAGAGAAAATAAAACGATGGTAGTACGAACTGAATTGATGCGCAATGGTTCTGACACGTTCCAGATGTTCTAGTTAATTGCGCTTCCGTTCTGTTTCCATGTTCTGTTGCGTTTCGTATCATGCACGTCGTTGTACGTTTTCGCCTACTTCTTATTACTAAGACTCACATGTCGCACTGCCTCGTTCATGTTCGTTTTTGCGTTGAGTTAGTTCTACTACACTTTTTGCTAAAACAAGTTGATTCGCGAATGTTGTCCTATTGATTCGATCCTCTACCAAATCTGGCAACCTCGGTGGCATTGGTAAAAATATTCGTTGCCTTAATCGTCGTACAAATTTCATACTGTTTCCTTGTGGTTTTCTTGTGGTTTCCTTGTAAAATCACGACAGTATCACAATGACTGAGGTTTTATTCGTATCGGTTTAAACCCTCTTGTGTGGACGATAGTGCTACCAACATGTATAGACCACTCTGCCAGTGTATGTGTTACCTCAACAGTAATTTTTCGGAACGTTTGTTCAAGCTATTGAAGTGTGATTCCATTTATACTGTGAATTGGGTGTACAACACCCCTTACATCTGACACAACACATAATCCTTTCTCTTGAACCTTAGCCTTGCTTCAAGAGTTACCGCCCTTCAATGCGTCTATTACTGTGACGTTCGCCAGTCATTTGATATGTTTTAACACTGCGACTTATAACCCAACTACACGTAGGTCGTTAGGGAATAACAAAAAGTCAATTGGGGATTTAAAACGTGAAATGAAAAACGATTTAAGATAAAATATTTGTCAATTTGCGAGTTAACCGGTATCAATTAATAATTACTGTTTAAAACTCACGGTTTAGTCAAGATGTTATCTTTTGTTGTTTTCAAAATGCAAACACAGCACATGAATCTAGCACAGTTTTCATTAAACAGACGTCAAATAAAAACAAAACTCCCGCATGTTAAACTATAATAAACTTTGAGAAACAACTAACTGTTTTACATCAGACCTACCGTTTGTAGCAGTGTCCCTGATTAGTTAAAACAGAGACCGTTAAAATGCCGGTATCACGTGCCACGGTGAGATAAAAAATCGAACTTCGACTTCGCCCTTGGGTAATATGACCGCTTCGGGTAAAAAAAACCTCCTTCATATCAGCCTGCTTATAGGGCCATACATTCATTCACCAAGAAGATCATAAAGAGACGATTTATTTCAAGACAATCGGTCATACTTTGTTAAGCACTATACCAGGGAATCATTTAACAACGACACTCCATAAAACAGCAAATTCATTACAACGACAATAAATTTTGAACAAATTGACCAAATGACTATAAAGTTGATCCATATCAGCAAATTCTTTACAATGACAAAACACTTCGTCGTCTTGGTTTTTTCTTATGTCTTTGCGAAAAGAGACGATATAGAAGGAAATGGCACGGATTAGCCACCATATGTTATGTTTCATATTCACCTATTATATCGTACCTTTAGAAAGATTGGTCTTCGACAAAGTAACTCGAAAGTTTATTCAAAGATCGACACGTTACTGTTATCGAAAGGGACGCCAAGTTCTTAGTCCATTGCACATTAATTTTCCAACCTCTGGCATACAACAAGATACCTATTGAACCTTAACGTCCATCTGGATGAAATAGGCCTATAAGTCAACTTTTTGGCGTTTGAATACTTTTGACCCCAAGGTCACGCCTTGAACAAAATTGGTTTTCCATGCCCTTAAAGTACTACATAGCAAAGTATTTAGCACTAGGTTATCTAGTTAATAAAAAGAGTTTTGAAATTTTGTCGAATCACCTCATTGGGGCCCCCAAGGACTGAGGCCCACATTTGAAACAATATGAACTTCCTTCCTATAGGGCTTCTTTCTACCAAGTTTGGATGAAATTGGTCCAGTGCTTTTAAAGATGAAGTCGAAAAATGTGAAAAGTTTACGACGAACGGACGACGGACGGACGACCTTCAGTCGAGATGGACCAAAAATCATGTAAAGCTTGAGAGGGTAGGCGGTAACGATGTAGCATTAGGTCATCCTCCTTCCGGTTTAATCTGTATGTCTTTATTTCCGGTTCATGTTGTGCTATTTCTTTTCCAGATTTGTCGTCATTGATTCCTTCTGTTGTATAATGTTGCCATAATATGCCCACACATATCTAACACGACCTTACACTCAGTTCTAATAAACAAAAATCAAAATAAACTAAATGCTGATTGTCTTAACATTTTTCATAATTAATTTGTTAATTAACATTAATTTGTTTCACGCTCTAATTGTTCAATGCTTTGACAACTAGTTTGTTATGTCACCAGTTGTGTGCTAAATCAACTTTAGTAACAGGTCAGTGCTCTAATAAATACATATGTAAATTGATACGGACAAATTATTTTTAAGCTTGATAAAATATACTAGGTCACAAATTTACGTCATTATGTTGCGGTCTTGATTTCTTCCCTTTTTACACCAGGATTGTGGAAGGTGAACCTCGCCATCCGCCGACTACCGCCAAAACGGGGAATAAGATAAAAAAAATGATAAAATGTCTACATTAACATAACATCATTGTCACCAACAGCACATACTTTTGACAATAACTTGTCCATATGTTTTATCAGGAGAACTTACAAAGACATACATGTTACAGTACACGACAAATCACTCCTGTTTTTCACTGTCAACCTATTGTATTTAATCAATTTGCCCCCGGTAATCGTTCTGAAATACTTGAAAAATGGAATGAATTAACCTTATTTTTTGCGTCCCTTTTTCGGTAACTTTTTTCCTATTCATATCACTTATACATTTAAGCTATCGAATAATGATACAAGGTGTTGGTGACTTCGAAGTGTATAATGTCGCTAAATAACACAGGTTATAACGAGTTATATCCCTTGCCACGAGGTTGGTTTCTAATACTGATATACTTGACATGCATAGTTGCCAACTCTCCCTATTTAGGAGGGAGTCTCCCTATTTTTCCCACACAATGTTCCCTTTTGACATCAGTATAATTCCTAAACCTTGCTTATCAACTTGCTTTAACTTAGTTTATAGCACAGAACTGCTAAAATGAGGCAGTTTACACTACTATTTTGTCATATAGGGCATTGCATATAGGTATAAAAGACATTTTAAGATTTAGCTACGCGTTTTCTCCTCCATAAAAATTTCAAAAAGTTGGCAAGTATGGACATGTCTTGTCGTCATCAGGCTAAATCTACCTACCAGTCCGCGCGTCCGTCCGTCGGTCCGTCCGTCCGTCCGTGTGTGTGTCTTATTATAGACTACTTTAAGAGTTATTGATTTGAAATTTTAAGATGGTGAAAAATAAATAATAAAGTCAATTTAAGATGAATATAACATAGGCGTTACACTTTGAAACCGAAGCAGTGACAGTATACAGTGAATATCAAATGGTTTATTTGTTTGAGTCTTTAGTCATGTCCGAATTGATAGATTGGATGTTCACATATTAACGTATTTTATCTTGTCATCGTTAGAGTATTGATTAATTAATTAATAAACTGAATTTTAATAGTTCAAGACAAGAGCAATAACATAAAAAACCTAAATACATTTGACCGCCTGGTATTCATGAATGTGTGCACTTAACGTATCAAATTTTGAACGGACCCCGAACGTCGCTATGCAATATCTCAATTCTGAACACGCTTCATTGTCTTTCCACTTTTCTCATTTTGCATTGGTTCATCAAAAATCATCAATGAATCAATTATTTATTTTATATAAATGTCTCGTGTTAATATATATATAATGTTATGTACAATACATAAAATATAATATTACATCCTATAGTCTCGCTTTCTTGGTAAGAAGAATCAGAGATAGAACATGAGAGCTAATATTTAAATAGATGACTTCGATTTGTACATTCGGTAATATTTTATGTTGGCAATGTAATGTAACGTCTTATAATTGAATTGCATGGTATGAAATTAGAATTAATATTTAAATCAAGACATTTAGAACCTGTTAATATCCGTACTCATCCCAGGTTAATATCATTTTGATTTTATACTTATTTATTATAACAGAATAAAAATATGAGCTGATACATTAGGAATGCCACTGCATTATATGACCATATACATAACTAAATAGATAAGGTTAGCATAGACTAAATATTACTAGGATATTATATATATTTTGAGTACTTAAGTCGTCACAATTTAGAAGACTGATAGATATAAATAATTTTCTTAATTACTGATAATTTGATAACATAAATACAAATTAAAAGTGATTTGATAAAATACAAAAGATAAATAAATAAATAAGTATTGAAATAAAATCAAGAATTGGATTTCAGTAAGTAAAATGAATGAATAAATAAATAAATAGACGCAATTGAAAACAGATAAATCAATAAATATCAGGATTTTTTTAAAATATAAAATATACAAAAACGGTTGTTCGTATGAAAACTAAACATACATTCACATAGTATGAATGGAGTATGTATTAAAAAAGATAACTTTAATACATCGTTTCAATATTTGCTCGCGCTGTGGTGTTACACTCAGCGGTCATTTTGAAATTCATTTTCTCGGGGTAGTTGTTTATTCATTCATTAATTTTACTTAGGTCTACTGTCAACAGAAGAGAAGTCAATGAGGTGTGGGACAACTGTGGTGTTTATAAAACAGAAAAAATAGAGAAAAATGTGCAGAATAGATTTTACTAACATACCAATACATATTTTGTTAAGTTCATTTTAGAATAGACTTTCCTAACATACCAATACATATTATGTTAAGTTTATTTTAGCATTTTTAGCTTATTTAGAGCAGGAAAAAGGGACTTATTTCATGTAGTTCTATTTAAGATTGTAAAATAGAGATTCCTAAATTTGCTTTTATAATACATTATGAGATAACATTTTAATAACACAAATAAGTCAATAGTCAATAGTTTTAAAAGACCAAAATCATTTCAACTAGAAGCTGCTCTCATCATTACAGGGCTACCTATATGCACTAAATTAGAACATATATACAAAGAACTTGGATGGCAAACACTACAGGACAGACGTAAACAGAAAAAAACTAACATTATTATATCAAGCACAGAAAAATATTACTCCGCACTTCCTCACAGACCTCATACCACAAACAGTATCCCAACGCACAGATTGTAACTTAAGGAATTCACAGAAAATAGATACCGACTACAAATTACAGAAAATTCGCACATACTATCAACATTTAAATTATGGAACAACTTACCACACACACAAAAGATGCACAAACAACAAAACAGTTCAAAAATCAATACAAAACAACACCATGCACAAAACACCAGTATATATATAGCACACGGCCCACGTAAACAGAACACATTACACTGCAGACTCAGGTACAGGGCAAGCATACTTAATTTTGATTTATTTCGTGTAAACTTAATAGAAGCTCATTCGTGTGCATGTGGTTACCCCTGTGAGGATGCCGAGCACTGCCTTTAACTTGCGAACTACATAGGGGAATCCGTACTTTATACATGTATTTAACCAATATTGATAATATGAGCAGTAATTTACTATTATTTGGGGATCCAGAGAGGACTCAGGCCTTTAATTTTATATTAATAAACAAAGTAAACAGTTTTATTAAGCACTCCAAACGATTTTATTAGCGACGACAGAACACCCCCCCCCCCCCCTCAACTCCCGACTCTCCAATATCCTTTCCCTTTCTCTTGTCAAATTACCATTTTTAGCTTCATTCTTTTCCATTTCAATATACAAAAGTTCCCTTCTATTTATTTTTTTTCAAATTTATATATCAACTTGTGTATTAACTGTGAAATATGCCATCACGTTAAAATAAGTAAATTGTTATTCTTTACTTTAAATACCACGAAGAGGGAAACATAAGTTGGCAAAACTTGTTCCCAATCCTTTTGCTGTATTTTGTTAATAATATGTTATTATTCTTTTACTGTAAATATGGCAATAAAATATGT
>JAUMGZ010183583.1:0-13799 GCA_032359645.1 Pododesmus macrochisma
GTAGGTTTATTCAGAAATGCCTCATATCATGGGTGGAATCTCTCTCTCTGTCTCTCTCTCTCTCTCTCTCTCTCTCTCTCTCTCTCTCACTCTATGAGGTATGTATACCAAGATATGCCCTATCTTGGGCAGAACCAACCAAACTGCTGTTTTGAACTTATCAAAATATCTCTCTGACATGTCTTAATATATGCCCCCATTATGGGTAGACCCCATCAAACCCTCACTTAGAGTTATGTATAACAAGATGTGCCCCCATCATGGTTGGAACCCCTTTAACTATCTCAGAGGTATTTATATCAAGATACATGTACTCCACATCATATTTGGAACCCATTAAACTCTCTGAAAGGTATTTATATCAAGATATTCGCAATCATGGTTGACACCAATTAAATCCTCTCAGAGGTATTTATATCAAGATACATGTATTCCACATCATATTTGGAACCCATTAAACTCTGAAAGGTATTTATATCAAGATATTCCCCATCATGGTTGGCACCCATTCAATCCCCTTAGAGGTATTTATATCAAGATATTCCCCATCATGGTTGACACCCATTCAATCCCCTCAGAGGTTTTTATATCAAAACATGTTCTAAATGTCGAAATGAGGAACCCTTGATTAATTGGACGTTAGAATGTTATATATAAAACATTTTGATTAAGTTTTCTAATCAAAGGTTTATTTTTGAATTGGCAGACTTTCAAATGAGATGTCCCCAGGGTAAAAAGACAAAGTTGTACAAGCGTGGAAAACTTGAGAAGTTTGCTCATTACCTGATGAAGGATGGACTGGTATCAAGATTGTCCATGTATGAAAACAGAGAATGTAAGAAAACCTAATTGATCATACAGTAAAGCTATGTACTTACTAAATAAATTTCGTTAATACTCAGAAACGCAATAGAAATGGGAAAAGCAAGGAAATTTGATAATATAGACTTACACTAGTAAAGTAATATGTATTTACATGCAAAATAGAAATTATATTGATACTGGGAGTCAGATTTCCAATAGGCAACTAGATATGATCAGTGTTACCAATCAGAGAATGATGCACAATATTTTAGATAACAGTTGGTTGACAATTCTTTAAGTTGAAATTTTTAAGTACTTTTATTTTGATAATAATGTCATATTCATGTTTCTTCAGTGACAGATTTAATCATGGTACGGGAGTACTTCGCACACAGAATTGATAAACTTAACACCAGAGTTCACAATCATCGTACTGGCTGGAATACAGAACATTTTGATCCAGGCAGGCATAAATGTGTTAAAGGTATTAAGGCAAATTTTTTTTCAATAACAACTTTATTAAAAAATATTTGCTTGCCTGTTAAAGGTTTGGGAAATCCTATGCTGCAACATTGGTGATGCAGGTTAACATGTTGCTGCAAGTTTCTCCAATGACAAATATCGATCTTATTTGTTTTAACTAAACCTTATCATAGGCTTATTATTATATGGCTGACAACAGCTTATATGACATAAATGTAGGTCATTTTAACCTGTATTTTGGGGTTCTTTTAGGGGTACTATACTTAGTGAAATATCAGGTTAAAGTTTTGCTGCAAGTTTCTCAAGTGACCAATGTTATCTTATTTTCTACTTCGTAGCTCGATGTTACTAACTTCCATTTGTTATTTTTCATAACATGAAGAATCTGTCTGTGGCTGCAGATGCTGAATGACAAAGTTCCAAGTTTTGTTTTATGTATATAATTGAGGCATGCATGGTTAAAGTTGTTCAAAAATGAATAATTCTTCTTGCATAATACTTGAAATGTTACCAAACTAAAACTGTTGTGTGCCATTACAAAAGAGTGCTGCCTTAGGGTTTCAGAGACTTAATTAATATCCAAGGTCAAGGTCACAAAGCCTGTTATTAAAAAATGTAGTAATTATGTAAAGGTGAGATGCTGTTTTCGATCAAGAAAGGCTTACAGAGTTGGTAGAGACGTGAGACAGAACGAGTGTACAGGGTTAGCACAGTATTGCCGAATGGTCTTCAGAAAATCTTATAAGAGAAAAATAAATTATAGTAAGGTTTTTGATTTAAAGTATTATTATTTTCTTATGAGTTTGTTTGTGATTTAAAGAGCATCAGTATAAAGCTAGTAGTCCCGGTCCAGAGAATGACAGGATTATGCTGTTCTATGATGAGGCTCGTGTAGATGGCTTGATGAAAAGAGTGGAGACACCAAGTGAGATGACAGAGGAGTTTAAAAATAGAGATGATTTCCTCTACTACAAACATGTAGAATTTGGTAAACGTACAAAGAAATTTGGTCCTCAGGATGGAACTGGTGCCAACAATGCCAGACCCGTTCAAGTAAGTACAAATGTACATAGTATCATATGTCTGAATACCAGTTCAGCTTTGGTTAGCTCCAATTTTTGTATATTTACAGTTAAGCTAAATTTATGTCTCCATAAACTATGGATTGAAAATTTTATATTCAGACTCAATAATTGTGTTTTGCAAAAACAAAAATGTTTATATATCATGCATTGATCAGTTGTTGCCTTCACAGTATATATTAGCTGCTCAACTATTGTATTCTATCAAAAGTAATGTATCACAAAATGAAGATATTAGTTTTACCGAATGTTATATGTATCGTAAATGTAGTGTTTCATTAAACAGATCTGATAACATAAGTTTATGTCACATTTTAATACATATTCTACTATGAGAGGCATTAGAAGTAAAATAACTCGGTAACTTATGGATGGGGTTACAGGGCTTCATCACCATTTATGAACAGTGGTTATATCTGAATGTTAAATTGTGTTAACGTTAGTACAAACAATGTGTTTAGATAAGTATATTTATTATACTTCAAAGCTTTCTTTATGTGCCATTATTTCATGATTAGTTATTTGTTTTTATATTTGATATTTATGTGATTATGATATGTGTGTCCAATTGAATCGTTGGATTAACTTTAATGAAAAGACACTTGTTTCTATTTGACAGAAAATGATACAGAAGTTCCATAGAAACAAAGCCAAACCAGCTAATGAGGACATAGCTGAATTAGTGTTCTTTGTTTCTGAGGATAAGATCCAGGTGTCCTATCACACGGAGGACAAAAGAATTGCTGCATCAACACGAGAGTATCTTAAGCCACCAAACTGGGACGAGAAAGGGGCAACCATTACATTAAGTGCTGATATGCATCAAACATTTCAGGTATCCATTTGTCTGTACATATCCATACATGATACTTCGTAAAGCTTAAGGCTTAACACTGAATGTTATATAATAGACTGATAGACAATTCCTACCTCCACTTTATAGAATTCAAATTTAGAAAAGCTGTCAAAATTCTTTTTCCAATATAAAATTTGTGAAAGTAACCACTAAAATTAAACAAATGAAGTTGTTTTAAATTGAAGAAATATGGCACTTTAATTAAAGAATAAAAGAAATATTTTTTATTAATTGATTTTATACA
Source organism: Pododesmus macrochisma (assembly GCA_032359645.1). Taxonomy (NCBI): domain Eukaryota; kingdom Metazoa; phylum Mollusca; class Bivalvia; order Pectinida; family Anomiidae; genus Pododesmus; species Pododesmus macrochisma. The sequence continues at coordinate 3,470 of JAUMGZ010183583.1, forward strand.
CTAGCGCAGTATGATCAGACAGGTATACCGGTACACACACGTTTTGTTTTGTCTGTGTGTTACCTGGATAATAAAATATATACATGAATCAACATATTTTTCTATTTGAATACATTAGTACAAAGTGAAAGTACAAAAGAGGAGTTATATGAATCAAATTTAGGGACACATTTTTAGTAAAAATATTGGCAAAAGCATTACTGCAGTCTATCATCCACTTGTTCAAAATATAGTATATGTAAATTAGACAAATAGTTTATCTCACTATAAATCCTCAAGTTCTCCTTTGGTCTTTTGTCGCAATATCGGTGAAATATTCTGGACGTGACGTTAAACCATAATAAAACAAACAAACAAATCAAGTTCTGTTCTACCTAAACAGATGTCTTGAAATCTTTCTGCTAATGTACTATTTCCTCTTGGCTTTGAAGCTATAGTTGTTTAGTCTTAAGTTAAGTTAAGGTCAGGAATCTCTGGTAAAAATATCCTACAAGAAGATCATAAATATATTATTTTTTTAAAAATTAGTTGCTTTTGGATGTCTATATTGATTGGACAACATGAAATCAAATTTTAAAACTACTTAAATTCTGATGTTGACTGATTTCAATCTTTGTTATATCCTGCAGAGTGCAGTGTTATATCTAGTTAAGTTTTGGAGTAGATGAACTAGTGTATATGCTTTGATATAGAAAAGTTTCAAAGTTTTCTGCTACACATAATAAATATATTAAATCTATTACTAAAATACATAATTTTCTTAATTAAATTAATCAATTAATTAAATATTTTTCAGTCTTTTTATTGCAAGTCTTTTCTCTGTTACTCAGTTTGATATTATTTAGGAGTTGTCTTTCCTTGTGTAATTTTTCTCTCTTATTTACAATACAGGTTGATCCAACAACGCCAATGAATAAACAAGTAGAATTATATGAGATGTTGTTAGAGCTGTTGAAAGCAGAAGAGAAGTGTAAAGGGGAAGTCAAGGAGTCGGAGGATGAGGTACATCAATACATATACAAATACTCTTCATAATGTACAAGACAATCAGACATATTGCAAGTGAAATTTCAATATCATTTACTCTATCATAAACATTAACTTTATCATTATAAAGAAAAAATGTAATCAGTGCTCTTATGCTCTAATGATCTATAAAAAATCTTTCATTTTTTTTTATATATTCAATTTGTGAAAAATATTTAATTTTAGGTACGAGAAATTCTAAATGAAAGAACAAAAGAAGAGACAGCATCAGAGCTGGATATATCTGTGTATGACACTGATCGTAATGAGAAAGCTAAAAAGCACCGTAGAGAGCTGGTAAGTTATTGTGTCAATATTTTAGCTCTGTAATATCTCACCTTTTTCAGTCGGGAACAATGTCATGTGTATCATAGTGATAGCATATTGCCTCACAGAAAGAGCTACCTTCAAACAACTGTGTAATTTTAAGCTTGATTTGATATCTTAAGTCAAAGTTTGTTTATTCAAAATTTGTTTTTTCTCATTTAAGAATTCTAGTGATATATTAGATTTAAACTAATCATATATTGTTACTGAGACAGATGCCTTGTTTGTGATTTTTGTTTTTAATCCGAGGTACAAAGGTCCATATTTCATATAGATAAAAGTAGTTTCCTGCACAAAGCTACAAAATCCCACCTTTCACATACAAACTATTAAATGCTGCTTTGAATTGCCTACAGGTCAGAGGGTTAAAGTTTAAGATCATATATAACAATTTTATTTGTATGCAATCACTACACTTTACATTTTGGTTGATAGACTTCAAATTTTATTTGCATTTTGTCTTTAAGATTCCTTTGCTTTGTATGTTTTTGTACCCAGAGTTTCAAGTTCTATGTTTTTTTTACCAAGCAAATTTTGTTTTCATGCATAAATAACTGCAGAATAGTTAGTGCTTTTGATGGCAAATATTCTTCTTGTGGAGCCTGAACAAATAACTCTGGATCATGTTAAGCCTCAGCTGAAGGTCAAGGCAACAGAATCTTTTATTTCTGTGTAACAATGCAGAACTCTAATAAAACTATCATTTTCAAATTTCAATCAATTCTTCACTCTTATTTTTTTTGAAAGGTTATGGTTGCTGGTACAGGGTGTTCCATAATAAATGTTATACTTTTGATTCCTTATAACTTTTTCAAACAAAAATTGGACAAGTTGTACATAATACATTTTTTTTTTTGAAAAATATGGAAAAATATATGACGTCATTATTGGATTATGACGTCATTAATGATGCCATCACTTTTTCAAAACGGAGCCTTCAACTCCACAACGTGCTGATGTTATGATGATATAGTATGAGACAAAATAAGGCATCATAGTTGAAGTCCTTTAGATTTCATTTTGTGGGGATATCTGAAGGAAAGGATATAAACACCACCCCAAGAAAACAGTGATATGTTAAAATGTATTATTTAAAGATAAACCAGGAACAATACAGTGAAAAAAACCCATAGCTGTAATTTCAATCTTTAGGAAAAGAGTGAAGTCTGTTATAGATGAAAATGGACGTCATTTTGAGCATACTGTGTAAAAAGAGTACATTTTTTCATTACTTGTTACAGCTTACCCAGTATTGGCCACCAAATAAATTTGTTGGCATGATAAATGGTAGAATCAAACTTAAACATAGTGAAAATTTCATTTTGTTAAATATCAAAATAAATGTTTTATAACATTTTAAGTGTAACATATATTATGGAGCACCCTGTATGAGAGAAACTTTTTAGTTTAGTTTATATGCATTTACTAACAATCTTGATTGCATACTTTTATTTAACGTCTGTACATTATAAACATTTCTCACTTCTGTCTTAAAATTGCAAAGCTCAAGGTTAGTTTTGTTCAAATGATAAAAGCTTCAAATCCGCTGGGTCTTAGTATCGCTTTGTGATGTCTTGTTTACCAGACTTTTGCACCTAAGATGCAGATATCTTGCTACATCTGAGTGAGAAGAATGTAATAAAAGTTTCTGTTCTGTGATGTCTGACCAGATTATCAACTGTAAAATTACTGTTATAGTCTCTATTAATTGATCTCCTCTGTGTGATAAAATTCGTAAATCAAGGAAGGAAATGTGTTGTTAACACGCAAACTAGTGATGAAGTGACACATCTTACCTGTATAAACTATTACATTGGTGGTGTGGTATAAGATATGTGTGGAGATTACACTTATTAGTTTATTTTTTGTCAGTGTTGTATTTGGTTTGTGATACAGAGTTAACACATTGTATGTCTGCATTACATTACACTCAATATAACATAGACTAATTGTTGATATCAATGTTGATTACAAACCTTTTATTACTGGAGCATGTACTTTAAATAGACATATAAAGGTTACTTATTGAGGAACTGGGATCAAGGAAATAATTATCTTAATGACTGAGTCTTAAAATGTACATGCATTTGATGCAAATGTTTTTAAATGTCAACTTTTTTTTATTAGTATTTTTTGAAGTTGAAAGTATTTTGTGCATGACACATTGTGTGATAACTCTATCAATTAGGAGAGTAAAGTCACTTGATTATATATATAGAACACAGTGTGCCATGCTTTACTGTGGCTTGCCTCCAGCGTCACGTCTAATTGTTGATTATAAAATGTCCTCGAAGCCTTCAGGTACTCCATCCAACGCTAATTGGAATGTTGACATTAAAACAGATCTTCTTGCTTCATATAAGGAAAGATAAATGTTTGATGTCTATGTTTATAAATCAATACATGTATTCATCAGATGGATCTTAACAATCAAAGCACTGCCACAAATATTCATAGGAATTAATCTTATTGAAAACCGCAGCAGGCAGCTTAAGTCGTAATAGAATAAGACTTTTTATATGCATTAATAAGAACTTGATGAATAAATTTGTACTGTAGCCGATATAGGACTGCATTTACTGGTCTTAAAATCCTGTTTTATCACTTGACATTTCTCATAAGCCATTGTTCAATCGTTTTAGACATAAAGTCCAAAGTGTGTTTTTCTCTGTACTTTATACATCAATAGTATGCCCATCATCTTTTCCCATACAAATCCTGTCCATTGCCCCATCCATTCATTGTTAATTTTTTACATTTTTGACCTCTACAAAACCTCTTCAAAAATCTTTTTCTAATAAAGTAAAAGGCCCTTAGCTGAATGCTTGCATATACTAATCATATATGCTATAATATTGGGTCACGGAGAACCTAGTTTGCTCACTGTATCTCCATGTTCAAAAATAGGTTACTCCTTTTGAGGTCAAAGTTCAATATTATCCTTATACTGCACATATGTTTGCCTTCAGTTTTTTGACTTTTCTAAAACCCTTCAACCAACTTTAGCCAGACATGGTAGGGAAAATCCTTGGGTGAAGGGGATTGAGATTTGTACAAATGTTAAAACTTCTATCAAACTAATCACTACCAAACATTTTTGGCCCTAATTCGGCCAGATGGACCTTGAGGTTAAATGGGCCAATTGTTTTTGAAAACTGCTTTTATCAGCAATAAATGTTCTTCTGAACACACATATCCCTAGTATTGGTTTTACTTGTTTCATATTCACAAATCTCTGATATTGGTTTTAATATTCTTCTCCACACACAAATCTCTACTATTGGTTTAAGCAGATCATTTTTACACAAATCTCTACTATTAGCTTTAAATATTTTTGTGTAATTAATAGAGTTTGGTTGATCTGGCGAAGAATGTTGTTTTATTTGCTGAATAGTTGCCAATAAAATTGATTGGTGTATTAAAACATAGATGCATATTAAACAGATATGATATGGATGTATTCTTGTTAGTGAATCGTAACAGCAAGGATGTAAGGTATTCTTACTCCATGAATCACTATTAGGTAGACTCGCTGGGAAATCAATAATTAATTAAAATTCATGGCAAGCTATCTATACTACTGCAAACTTTGTTGTGCTTGTCTTGGCCTTTTCACTCAAATCTCTTTAGCTTTTTCGGCTTAATAAAAAATACGATGGAAATGACAATTTAATGTCTGTTATTTCAAATAGCACAAACAAGAGATTATAAGTGCACTCTGGGACTAATGAACTTCTAATTTCAGCATTGGCATCTTCACTTGGTACCTAGTGCTACTGTTATAATTAGATTTTAGTTGCATAATATTAATCTTCCATCAATTTACGAGTTGTGTGTCTGTATATTGATAAAATTTCTTTTAATGATGTCACATTTGAATGTTCAAGTCAGTGATGGCATCAAGCTAAGCCCTGATTTTCTGTAATTGACAGGAAAATTTTAAGGCCTTCTTTAGTCTGGATTTAAATGTTACAACTATAATTGACATGTCGTGAACGTGTTTGAATCTTGGTGTTTAAGAACCCAAGATAGAGAAGCATTTGAAAGTAGAAACTCTTAATATAAAAAACTATTTTAGGAAGATTATATATTTTTTTACAGCAGTGACATTCGTCTTTCATAATGGATGCTGTTTCCTGTCCTATTATTCTTGATGGTGTCATGTTTGCATGCTATCAAGTCATCAAACTGTCATTTAAGTTATAAGCCTACTTGACTTTATTATTGCTTTTGATTACAAAACACAGATTTTATGTGTCATATACCCCTGAAAGTAGTCAAGAGTTGCATTTTTATGTTCACAAAATAATTGAATCATCATTTTAATGACACGCTGTGCCCTTAAATTACAATGCTGACTGTCTCTGTATGTTTAATTGAGAAATCTTCTTTGAAATTACAATCACAATATGAATTGTTCTCTTTCAGGAGCGCCTTCAAATGGAAGAAAGGATGCGAAAACAGGAAATGGACATTGATTATCTGGCACCATTCTTAGCTCAGATGGGTAACCCTGAGAAAATCAACAGACAACAGGCATACCAACTCAAAGAAGATTGCCTCGCTGATCTCAAGAAGCGTTTAATTGACAAAGCTAATTTGATCCAAGCTAGATTTGAAAAGGTTTGTTGCTCTCAAAGAGATTTGTAAGACAACAATTATAGTTTGATGTTAGTTATAATTACCTGTATTAAGTACCAGTACACTCAGTAACAATAACATCATTATAATAGCCAACATAAAAATATTCATTTAAATTGTAGCTTTAAATGTTGTGAAACTGTTAAACAGAATAAGGTGATATTTCTTGAAATTGTAACTAATGCATGTAACATGTGTTTGGATGAATGTGTTGTTAGGAAATGTTTAACATTCTTTTGAACGTAAGATTCATATAACATATAATGGCAATTGTTATATTTGGATAAGTATGTTTTACATAGATGTGAAGTAATTTTCTGTATTACATTACAACACTGGTTAAACATGGCTGAAGTTTGTGATGATTATCTTATGTTTTGTTTTCAGGAAACACAAGAGCTCGAGAAGAAGCAGGCATGGTATCAACAGAATCAAGTGAACATGTCTAAAGATGATGAAGAAGAATATCTGAACTATTGTAAAGAAGCATTATTTAGAATACACATATTGGACCTGAGGTTACAGAGGTGGGTTTCAACATATACAATGAACTTTGTATTGCATTGTACTAAATGATTATTATAAATTAAGTAACAACAGTTTTGAAATAAATAGAACCCAATGTTTTTTGTTCACATACACATATAGACCAAGAATAACAAATTCATATAGTCATTGTCAAATCTCCCTAAGAGCAAAACTTTTAAGTGTCACTCCATGTAAGAGATTCACACTATCAAGCAATAATGATAATCTGAACCTTTATGTGAAAATATTAACTAATATTTGATATTTTGATGACATAACATAATTAAAAAATAACTGGTTTTGTTGGTAAATCACAGTTATCACCAGTGAGTGCAAAAGGTGAAACAGCGAGTAAAAAATTGAACCAGTTGAATCAGTGAGTGTGAAATATTGTGTGTAAGAATTAAAACAGTTGAAACATTGTGTGCTAGAGTTGAAACCGGTGAAAAATAGTGTGCAAGAATAGAAGCAGTTGAAACAGTGTATGCAAGAATAGACGCGGTTGAGCCAGTGAGTGTAAGAGTTGAAAAATTGTGTGCTAGAGTTGAAACAGTTGAAACATTGTGTGCAAGAATAGAAGCAGTTGAAACAGTGAGTGTAAAAGTTGAAAAATTGTGTGCTAGAGTTGAAACAGTTAAAACAGTGAGTTAAGGATTTGTTTAATTAATTAGGGCTTAACGTCACTTCCAGAAGTTGAAACAATGAGTGCAAGATTTGAAACATTGTGTGCAAGAAATGAAATCAAAGATGACCTGTGCTAGTATAATTTTACTTAAATTACGTTATAAAACTCTATTTTGAGTATATCTTGTGAAGAAATATAGCTGTTATAACATGTTATTGAAATGTTACTGAATCATTAATATGATTACCAAATACTTTACACTTACTAAAAAGCATAATTGTGGTCCATACACTTTGAAATTATATAATCTCTGTGACAAAAACTCTACAAAAACCCAAAGTCTACAAGTGCTTATGGAAGCCTAACAGCTATCATGAAACATTATTGTTGCTATCAGCTTCACCTGATGTAGATTGCAATCAGACACCTGTCTCTATAGCTATTTAATGGGAGCACATGATGTAGATTACAATTAGCCACCAGTCTTTATAGTTATCTAATGTCCCGTCAGTCGTACGCTTCATCTTACAAGAAAAGAATTGATTAAGAATTTAATTAACACAATTGATGAGTAAGGCACATTGTCAAGAAATCTAAAAAAAACATTCAAGTCTTTGTTTGATTTACAGTGAACAATGTGTATTCGTATATATGGAGGGAGTACCTGTTGTATAGAGCTTACAATCTGTGAATAAGGATAATTGTTTTCTCTAAATTTACAAACATATTGAACAATGTACGATATGCTGTTACTCTTCATAAGTGTTTAGGTACATGCTTGTACACTTAAACATGTCTTCATTCTATGGAATTGCGTTTTTGATTTTTTGTTTTTTTGCTTTTCAGACATAAAGAACAAGCACCTCATAAGTATATGCAATTGGAGCAGAAATTAAGAAGTGAAGAACGATTGGCAGAATTCTTCTAATGTAAAAACAGACTAGTCTCAAATAAAGACACACCCTTAAACAAAAGATCAAGGCCATATCACTAAAGTGGTTATCGGGTTGTGTTTAATATGAAGTTATTATGCTGATCCATATGAACATATTGATCTAGGGGTTGCAGTACGACAGCTATTCATAATTATGCAGTTGTTTGTGTATACGTTAGGTAGTATAACACAACCCCTACAGTGCACACACAATATCAATAAAAATGCCTGTCTTTATTAGCTCATACTTTTGTAAATGTTGAATGTCCAATAACATTACTTACTGTCAGCGCTAAAATTGAGTTTAGAATAGTTGGTTTGTGTGATTGCTGGTCTTAAACATTCAATGTGCAAATACTTGTCACTGAAGCATTTGACTTGCATGCTTTTAAGGCAGGAGTTTTCTATAAGCATTGCTTGGTAACAAATGTTACTGCATATAAAAGTATATGTTGTTGACATAAACTGCTCCTACTTGCATGAAAATCTATTTTATAAAAAAAAATATCCTGAGAAGAGTGTTGTTCAATTATACATGTAAATTATGTAAATAATGTTGATATAATTTATGATATTATGTAAACATTGATTGTTTATAAAATAAATAATATATTTTATAACACAACATTACTCTTTGTTTAAATCTAATGATTTTATATCCAGCCATGAAAATGGGAGCCTTGATATACACATTCTCTGAGCATCCCAGCTGATATATTGGTCCATTTTACTGGAAGTGAACTGATGTTGACAGACATAAATGCTTATGGTTACGATATTAATTTATACTAGAAGTGGTCTGATGTTGACTTATATAAATGCTTGTCTGACTATTGTATATTGATCTGAACTGGAAGTGGTTTGATGTTGACTCGCCTAAATGCTTTTCTGGCTGTGCATATTGATATATACTGGAAGTGGTCTGATGTTGACAGACACACATGCTTGTTTGGCTGTGTATATTTATTTATACTTGAAGTGGTCTGATGTTGACAGACACAAATGCTTATCTGGCTGTGCATATTGATATATACTGGAAGTGGTCTGATGTTGACAGACACACACACATGCTTGTTTGGCTGTGTATATTTATTTATACTTGAAGTGGTCTGATGTTCACACACACAAATGCTTATCTGGCTGTGCATATTTATATATTCTGGAAGTGGTCTGATGTTGACAGACACAAATGCTTATCTGGCTGTGCATATTTATATATACTGAAAGTGGTGTGATGTTGACAGATACACACACATGCTTGTTTGGCTGTGTATATTTATTTATACTAGAAGTGGTCTGATGTTGACACACACACGCACACATGCATGTTTGGCTGTGTATAGTTATTTATACTTGAAGTGGTCTGATGTTGACAGACACAAATGCTTATCTGGTTGTGCATATTGATTGATCTTTACTAGAAGTGGTCTTATGTTGACACACACACACACACACATACTGCTTGTTTGGCAGGAAGTGGTCGGACATTTAATGCATGCCTGGCACATTTGATTGCTGCATATTTATCCTTACTAGAAGTTCTCTGATGTTTGCTCTCGCAAATAGCTTCACATATCAAGAGCTGACATGTTATGCAACGGTATAGATATGGAGCCTCGCGTCTCAAAACGGGCATGTTATGCAGTAGTCTATAGTGTAGTCGTGGAGCTTCACGTCCCAAAAGCTGACATGTTATGCAGCAAAATGGTCTTTATAGACATGGTTCATAAACATTCCCGTGAGCAAGTGCATGATTAGTTCTCTCTATACAATCTCTGGTAGAAGTGACCATGAAACTGCGTTATAAGACACTGCACTTGCTCCCAACCACACCGAACATGTGAAGAACATGAAACCATTAGAAACGGCAAAGAACAAGTCCGACAAGAAATGCTGTCAAAAAGGTTTTAATGTGTGTACAACACGTGGGCAGCCTTGAGTACTTTCTGTACGGCCATTATTAACACCCACATTCCAGCTAAATAGGCATCCAACAGATACTAAAGCTTTTGGAACACTCGTGAAATGATAAGACCAGCAAGGAGGAACCACAGCTTACAGGAAAGCAAAGTCAACCAAAGGCACATATGACTGGAATACAACAAATGCAACCTGAATCATGCCTCCGATAAATGTGATATTTATAAGAGGAAGGAAGGAACCAAAACTCTGTGTGAATTACCCCAGATCTTGCTCGAAGCTGCTGTCATTAATGGACGCAAGAGAAGAATTAATTTTGAATAGACAAG
>JAUMGZ010183594.1:0-24967 GCA_032359645.1 Pododesmus macrochisma
TTGGATCAGAATCAGGTTACACATTTTTGGGTCAAAGGCTATTGTAGAACTTATAAACATTGAAATCAGAGCCTTCTTTTCAATCAAACATTACAGGACAATGTCATTTAAATTTGTTCTTTCATTACAACGAATCGTGAGTTATCAAGCAATTAAAATATTGTTGAATAAAAAAAACCCTGGCTTATCAGGACTTCTGAGTCCTTTGATTCTTTCATTATAATGAATCGTGACATAACACACAATTAAAATATTGTCGAATAAAAAACCCTGGCTTATCAGGACTTCTGAGTCCTTTGATTATATATATATGTTGCATATTTTAAAAGTGGCGAAATTTTCATACCCAGATTTGACATTTTTTGGTATCTATACATATATAACTAATATCACAAAATATGTCTTAATGTTATACTTGACAATTCTCAGCATTTTCTCATAATAAACACCCTTAATCGACTATCTTGTGTTTGTTATAATATGTCTGTGTAATGTTAAACAGAGCTTCATTCCTCCTTGCAGTCATCATTACTCGTTTGTCGTTGTAATGGTAAAGGGGACCCATACACAATATGAAGTTATATAAAAACTGGAAGAGAGCAATCATCATGCCTCAAAGCTATAGATCTTTCAAAAAAACCAAGAGAGACTTCAAACTGTCACTCAAGAAATATATTGGAAACCTCTTTTTTTGCACGTTTAACATAAACATTTGTACCCAAATTTTAGCATTTTTCAAAGATTGGAAACTGATCGTGATGGATAAGTATAGAGCATGCAAATGTTTCTTTATCTTGGTCTTTATTCAGGTGAATATCTTATCAATGAAATGTTCTAATTTTGGGTACTTCCTTCTGCATTTTTCACATCATGAATTCCTAAAAGTATTTTGAAGGCACATTTGACACCTGGTTTTGTAGTGAATGTCAGTTCTGATTCCAAAACCTTTGCTCTGAATATGTAGTAACCTATTAAGAATGCTATTGCCATTAATCTTCAGAATCAGAACTCTTAATGTTTAAAGTTTGCTTCATATTATACAGCTATACCCATTGACATATTTATGGTTGATTTCTATAACAAAGTAGAGATTTATTGATAATAAGGTCATTAATTAATTATATCATTAATAATACACCTTAATTGAGATGTAATGATATAGGATACCATTATAATTTAAGCTTCTGTCGTTTGCTTGAAGGTTAAATGATGCTCAGAAGACAATACTAACAGATTGACAACACATTTAAAAGAAATCTCTTTTGTTGCATTTCAAGTGTAATCTATTGTGACATCAAGTCAGTTTGTTTCAAAGGGTTGCATTATTAATTACAAAAACTATTTAATATTTCAACTGATGAGTTTCATTGGCATTTGTTTGCTTCTGTAATGATTCTTGCAATACTGAGGAATAGCTGTAGTCAGATTGACAAAACGCTCCTGGGACAACCAAAAAATCACTTAGCTTTGAAATCTCAGGTACAATTGTTCTGACTTTTATAGGTCTGGAGACTCAACGTTCGTCTATTTCTAAAAAGGTTTGCATATGGGGCCAAACAAAAAAAATTGATGCATGTTTTTGTCTTTGAGTTATTTGAAATTTTTGGGTTAATCTTATTGGGTCCAAAAATTACACCTACCGTACCCTTCATAGGGTTTGTTTGCATATGTTTTGAAATTCTCTTGGTGCATAACATCTAGTATTAAAGCAAACTTGAAGCAAAAACTATGGCATGCTAACACTTTTTGCATCTGTTCTATTTGTGACATGCAACTTAGTTCAACTTGTCTTGTTTCAACATTTAAGTGGCATCATCCATGCAAGGTCACTGATCAATCATATTGGCTTGACTCATGTACCCACATAGTGTGTAATTTGAGCTGCTTTGACCCAACTTAACCCAACCCCAGCTGGAAAGAGGTGATTTGGACATTATTATTTGATTTCAGATCTCACAATTATTAAATATTTCTCTTCTGGATATAGGTATGATATAGTTAAAGTTATATCCATGCAAAGACCACAAGTATGCAACAAAAAGAGTTAAGCACTAGGTGTTTGAAACATCAGAAACATTGAGGTCTTTTAATTGAAGGTATGCCAAACTCCAGTAGTGCAAAGTGGGATTTTTTTAACGACATGCAATATAGTAGTGTCTAGCACACCATGTTGAGAGTAAAAGTATTTTGTCCATGAATTTTTGTTGTCTCTGGTGGGTCTCATTTTCATGTCAGTATTGATCACAGCTTGTATGTTATCATATCGGAGATCTTCAGACACGAGTTACGTGCAATGATTGATGATTTAGCGGGCCGAATAAAAGCATTGATGGTGATATATTTTATCAGAGATTTGTACAAGGTTCCTCTGGATTAAAGAGATCATGCAGACTTGACATAAAATATCTATCGAAAGATGTGAGATAAACTTCAATACATGTACATGCGATGATCTATTAAAGAACTTACTTTGTAACATAAATAAGCTCTTTATTGTTTTGCTATTGTATGCAGGCAGCACTTTAAGATAAAATACTGATGGTAGCAATTTTGTCTTAATTTCTTTTAGAACATCTCTTTAATTTGAAGGACTGTTTAATTATCTAAGGAAATGTCAGCACTTCCGTTTTTTAATCATACTTGACAGACTAAAAGATGATGGTAAAAAAATTGCTTTCTGTAAATTGGCATTTCAATTTGGTAGATAAGAGGTCATTCTCCTAGCCAAGAGCCCAAACTTATTGACATAATGTAATGATTTTTTTTACAGCTGTATTGGTCCATCACGTATGGCCACCCCTATGATGGTGTAGTATTAGCTCTTCATTGAAGTGCTTGAATCATTTTTTCAAAGCTCATGCACTCCATTCAGAAAAAAAGTGCCCGTTATAATTTTCTTTGATACCAAAAACATTATGTATTGAATTAATGTCTTATTTTGTTATGACAATTTCATTAAAACTGTAGAAAACTGTATCCTCTGAGATTAAGATACAATGTGGAATCAGATGAATTACCTTCTACAAAACTGTGTTTATGATATACTTAACACTGTTCACTTATCACTGATAACCGCTGCAGTAGCTCAATAGGGAAAGTGTTCATGGTTGTGGTTTAGGTCATCATCTAAAGACAATGGGTGCTTGAGACATTGACTGCGACTTTATAGTGTTCTCTCACTTAAATATCATGCCACAGACACATAAACATGATGCAACATTTGGTCACATTATATCCTGACATTGAGGGTTGTGGGTTTGACCCTCTGCCATTTCACACTTTACAAATTAAAATTAGTCAAATCTTCTCGCTCCTTGCTAAGCGCTCAGAATTTAACCAGAAGGACTGGTTTGCTCAATGTCAGGATAATGTAACCAAATGATGCATCATATTTATGTGTCTGTGGCATGATAATTAAGTCAGAGAGAACTATAAAGTCACAGTCAATGTCACAAGCACCCATTGTCTTTATATGACATAAACATGTGTTATAAGGGTCATTTAACCTCAATGAAAGGAACAAACTTATCACTGATTATCTTGTTCACATTATATCTACAAGTTATCAAGGATTAACATCAGCTCATGTCATAACTAAGTCATCATTACATATACATTATGAGCGTTTTCATCTTTAAGTATTAAATTGATCATTCATCTTTGTCTGTCCTGACTGAATCTCCTATTGTCACGTAGAAAAGCATTGTCAGTGATATGGTGTTGTGCCGACTGATTGCTATTGATCACCATGGTATGCTGTGGTACGTGATAGGTATAGTCAAGTGGCTTTTTGCATCGTCATGGCGATAAACGCAATGGACGTTAACAGATTTGGTCATTATCGTTTAATCCAAGCCATTTTCAGGTTTAAATCAGTTTTCTTTGTACCTCAATCGCTAACTTTTTGGAATTGATGGCTAGTTTGAGAGGTTATTTTGGTTGCTGTAAGAAGGCCAATTGTTTTGAAAAGTTTTTGATTATGGATGTTATGCCTTTTTAATGACATTGATACTAAACAAAAAAGTATTATGCAAACAAGCTTAAGCCTGTAAGCTTTCTTGTCAGAAACAGATCTACTCTTTACTTTTATTTTATATGTCTGTCACGGACAGCCTGTATTATAAAAGATATTATGTAGCTTGTCCATCTGCTTTCTTTTGGGTAAAAAGTTTGTCAATAAATATTCAAGGCATATTAAAAATGGAGTTTTCTTTTTATTATTTTTAAAGATTAACCATATGATTATATATATATATAACTTAGTCAATTTCTTTGCCTTTTGTGTACCGGGGTGATGAATTGGAGATAGAGTGTTAGCGTCATACTGGTAGACAGGGTTCGAATACAAGGCAGGGGTTTTAGTCACGGCCATGTCAAAACCTAAGACATTAAAATTAGGCAATCCTCTCGCCCCCTGTTCAGTGCTCAACATTTCTTGGTACGAAAAGAAAAGGTAAGTTCGGTGTCAGGATTTTGTGGCCAAGTGGAGTATCATGTCAATGTGTCTGTGGTGTGATATTTCGTTGAGACAGCATGATCAAGTTGTGATATGACCCATCAATAATTTGAAGCAATGTTAAACCCCAATAAAACAAACAAACAATTGCCTTTGCATATTTTGGGGCACCTGAAGTCTGTGTAATCAAGAGCACCTGCAGTATCAAACTTGCTTAGTTGTTAAATGTATACATAAGAGCAAACATTGATCATCATGGATACAGTCCTAAATGACTTAATGACAGGCACATTATGCAGTCCATTGATGCTGCCCTTAGTTTGAAAGAGATTTAATGGTCAACTTCGCAACTGACATCATTGCAATCTTTGACTTTTAGCTTCCACCCATTAACTTGAGGGATAAATGATATAGTGAACTGAGTATATTTTCTCGATGATAACATTGATTTAAGATATAACATTGCATGTCAACACATTGGTACTTAGCACAAGTATGAATTTCACCGTTCACTGCGCTCCATATTGTATGGGACACTTGTATGGGCTAGTAATTATTGCTTATTGTTGATAATCATACACGATTAAATCTGTGTGGGTTTGATGAATGATAAATCTTGGAATAATATATGATCAATATTGCTTCTCTTGTCAGCACCATTGGCAATACACAATTCATGGCCAGGTGATTAATGAATTTACAGGCATAATATCACTAAATACTACTTACTTTAATTGTGGAGGTGTCCTTTATTGTACAATTATGTTTTCTTGATTATAAAGATAAACCTTGTGTATAGGTTGTTTGATTTAACCGTGTCCATTTGTTGTTTGCTGTATATAAGTTCTGTAGTTGGTTTGGATTAACCATGGAATAGGTGCTGTAGGTGGTTTGGTATAACCATGGAATAGGTGCTGTAGGTGGTTTGGTTTAACCATGGAATAGGTGCTGTGGGCGGTTTGGTTTAACCATGCAATGTCTGTTGTGTCCTTTGTTGTTTGTTGAATATAGATTCTTATTATCTGTAGGTTGTTTGGTTTAACCTTGCAATAGTTTATGTAGGTGATTTGGTTTAACCATGCAGTGTCCAAATGTTCTGTTAGTTATATAGGTTCTGCAGGTGCATGAATTGCTGTTGCATGAATTGCAACACATTCGTTTTCAATTCGTACTTTCATTACCTAAAATAAAATTCACAAGATTGAAGAAATTGTGATAATGATATATATTCTAAATCTGTTTATGTATATAGATATGAATGATTAACTGCATTACACTAGCTTAGTATGTGATATCATTTCATTTGCAAGCTTAAATATTTAAATAGATTCTTTTAGTACATGTAATAAGATACTATAAGGTTACACTGACAAGTTAATGACATAACCATCAGAAGTATATTGATGGTTTAATTATATTACATGACATTAAGCTGGCAGTGTGATTGGTGTCCTTTAAACATTCAATTATAAAATCTACAGCTTAATTCTGCTCTGATCAGCTATTGCCTTCATCAAATGCACAAAGTATATAAAATGTTTAAAGGTGATCAGAGATTTAATAAATCTTGCTCCAGGTATAATTGAATCATGTTGCATGTTCTGTACTGATAAGATACTGAGAAAAAACATGATATATTCCAGACACATTTTTACAGCATTGACTGGTTCCTCCCTTTCTTTTTGATTATAACAGTATAGACTGGTGCTTCCCGTTGTTTTGCTGTATAGACTGGTCCTTCCCCTTCTTTTACTTACAGTATAGATTGTTCCCTCTCCTTGTTAATCAAAAAGAGAGAATTGAGCAATCTATGTGTTAAATAAGTATAAGAATCTATAGGAACACAGGCTATGGAAACTCGCTTTTTTATTTCGATATACAAATAGAAGTTTTTCAACTGAGAGACAGGTAAATTTTATCCATACATTGTCTGAATGATGATCGAGTGCTATTGACCAGAGTATTGTGTTACTATTTTTCTGTGTTCTTTACTTGGACAAACTCACCCAAAGGACAATTAAGTCTGACCTTGAAGAAAAATTGACATGTGTAGATATATATTAATGAAATTTTGTTCATTTTGTCGACAGCTCATAAGCTTGCACATATAATAGTACCGGTACATACATTGATTTGTAAGTTACCAATCTCAGGGATCATAATGAATTATGTGACCAAGTGGGGTATTTTAGATATCATTAATATGTGTCTGCATTATTGTGGCATGATATTCCAGTGAGACAGATTTTCGAAGTATTTCTGTATTTGCATTACAAGTGTTATAGCAGGCACTTACCCAATATGACCTTTAGAATTGATGTTTTTCATCTACCAAACAAAGAAACAGACAACAAAGTCGATCAAAATTACCATGTTATCCATTTATTGTAGACTATAATATCTTAATAAAAACTCGTTTTTGTATTCATAAAAAAATGTAAATATGAAATAAGTTGTTTACATCCATCTCAAAAATAATTTTAAATTTGATGGATTGAATATACAATTATGTGTGTTTGTAAGTTGACTGTTTTTTATCGATTTAGGTATAATGGATCCATATACGTCACTTACTGTCGGTGCAAGTGTCAGTTCAATGTGCCCTCCTTTATCTGTGTTTTAGACTAATTCAATAAACCCATGTACAAATCTAATCAACATTTAAACAGACTCCATCAAACTTCTACTTGAATTTCAATTGGCTAACTTCATGTGACAAAAAAGTTCAACTCCCAGAATTTGATGTAAAAAAATTTGGAGCATAGAAGTATAGATGTTTTTAATCGCAATAATTGTATTGTTTTGAACCTGGTCATCCTTAGAAGAGTTACTTTGGATTCTTCCATCTTTCACCTTTTGGTTATTTTTGGGTGATACATTCTTGGCTATAGGGTGAAACTTTGCTGCAGGGTATAAGATATATATTGAGAGATGTGCAGCAGTCACTTTGTAGGGTGAAATAAGATTAGTAGTCTCCCCTTGGAGAGCTCTCCTTGGTGTAAGTGTTAGAATGATTCACAGAAAACCATTAATGAACATTTCAACTTACATCTCCGCAAGGAGAAACAGTTCTACCTTTTTATGTAATTACACAAAGCTTAAATGCTTTAACATTTTCAAGTGTGAAGTGTGTAACCTTGCTTGCTATGCATTATTCAACGCACTTATTTTTCCTTCTAGCTTTTCAGAGAAAAGGGAACTGAATCTGTCTCCAGATAATATCAGTCGACCAATGCCTGTTAAAGTACTTTCATCAATAAGTTATGGCTGACTGACAGTCTATACTAAGTTACTGAGTTAGAATTCCACGAGATGTAAGCTCAAATACATTGAACAAACTTAGAAGTAAAATTCCTTGATGAGTGTTATAGGTGATGCAGCAAAGAACAGTGTACATTTATTTTGTTATGAAATAAAATAATTTCTTATTCACTTGTTTGGGTCTGACATATAAAAAGTCTTGGGAATATCTTGTTCATTTTAAATAGTCATCTTATAATGTTTGCAATTATTGCTACTTTTCAAATCACAGGATATAAGTATTCAGAAAATACCAATACCTCTATAATTTGCCAATCTGGAAACTACATGTGAAACAAAATTAATTTTGAAAGTGCAAAAATTCAAAATCGAGACTTGCCAAAATAATCAAAAAATAATCGAAGAGCAAAGCTGTCCAGCTGAAAGGCATGACACATTGTTGAAGATTATTTTGCTATGTATACTTATGTGCTCTATACACAACAGGAGAGAAATTAAGTTTGTTTGCAATGACTACCGCCACAGTAGTACATGCACAGTTGGGTGGGACATTCCCTTGTACTTGGTAGGTCATGGGTTCAATCTCTGGCAGAGTCAAACTGAAATCATCCAAATAGGGTAGTCTTGACTCGCTCTTCACTTAGTGTTCAGCATTTGGGGTATAAAAGTGCCATCAGTGTGCACTGTCTCAAGCAGACACCATTTTGATATGATCTAGCAGAAGCGTAGAAAGTATCTAGACACGAGTTAAAAGGGGCATTAAACCCTAATAAAACAAACGATTGTATGTATCCTACACTAAGCTTTGTGTGAATAAATTATGTTCTCTATTCTTTCATGGCTTGACAATTGATGTGTATAGCACACACATTCATTAGTTATTTATTTGGCACATGCACATTTTGGAGACAGCTCCGTTAAGCTATAAATAAACAATTAGGTTTTGAGCCAGACAAATAACTGACAATGTCTTGTCTCCATTGATGTGTAAACTTGCAACTTTCTAAAACGTTTCCACACATCTGTCCTGTCAAATTATTCTATCTTTATCATGAAAAAAATAACAAAATCAAGCTGTTAATTTAGGAATGTTAGAAACCCTTTGAAAAAATGGTTTACAATTATGGAGTTTTTTGTTGTTATAGTGTGCATCGTACTCAGTAAATAGTATAAATTAACCTTGTTATTTTCATTGTAAGTCTTTGGAGATCTTCCATAAGACCTTGGGCACATGTACATCATAAATACTTTACTAACAGTAAATTAAGCAAGCAGGTAAGTCGGAGCTTTCATAATTAAACATAGATGGAAGGTCTATGCATGGTAATTTCTCTAGAGTCATTAGGTCAAAGTTCAAGGTCGTTTTACAGAATGTTTTTCTTTGTCAATGGGAAAATATATTTCCACAGAGAACTAAAATTGGAAGTCTTAATTATTTTTATATAGCTAATATGAAATGTAAAATAATTGTGATCAATTTAAAGCTCTTTTATGTCAATAAAGAACAGAAAGAATTTTTTATAAAATCAGATGATACATGACGCTACTTAAATAACAAAGAAGAAATAAGTGTTTCTTATGACGTAGATAACACCGTAAGTTTTTCATGTGTAAATCCAGAGATATTTACAGGAAATGAGGCGTCCATTAGGATAGTGTTTTTCTTATTCCAGAGCTGTTATTGTCTTTCTTTGATGTGAAAGGTACACAGCAATGTTCATTACATGCCAATCTCACCATTGTATATAACACTATAGATGTTTTCCTATTTGACTCGCCAAATGAACAATTTTTGCTTCATTATCTAGTAAAATTAGCATGATATTTTTTCCTTTTTGTTATAGAAACCATGTGGGAACTAAGCACATTGAACCCTTTTTCTGGTTCGTTGGTATTGATGTTACTATCTGCAGGCCGGAAGACAGAAAATAACATTCAAACTTGCACCTTTGTCATCATCATACATTAAACCTCAAAAATATGTTCCCAGTGTTATGCGTCTATAAGTTCATGTAATTACTGACAAATATATGTTATGCACCCATTATCAGCAGATAAATAAAACTGTATGTAGAACTGTAGTTGTTATGGAAACGGTAAAGATAAAACATGAAAGCATTAATGTACCAGTTGAACCATCCTATTTATTTACTCAGCTTTGTACACTGAGGTCCTTGGAGGTATTTGATCTGCAGGCCTCTGTAAGTTCCCATTCATTCATGAATTTTACAGATAAAACAACATGTAGAAAGGAAGTCGGGAGGGGGTAATTGCTTACAAATGGGGAGGAGAAATGCAAGATTTAAGGTATTTTTGTAAATTTTGCTTTATTATAACAAAAACAATTTTAAGTTGCCTTACAATGGCTGTGTGTTTTGTTATTTGACTGATTCTGAAATACTTATTTAGGTAAGTAGTGCATGCTAATGGAAATCTATGTAAATATAGGGTTCTTCATGAGTGGAGATGGTTACATTACAATGAACACCACATTGATTTATACTCATCAATGATATTTGTATTACTAATCTAGTATTCAGTGTAGAATTGGAGCAATTTTTTCCTCCAATACTGTTATTATTTACATTATTTCTCTCGATCACATTCCCTTATCATTGACAGCAGTCCGAAGAAAACTGAATGTATATATATTCTGAATTCTTGGAAAGTGCATGTACCCTTTCCAATGTTTCTACAAGGAGATGAAAATTTGAATTGCAGAGTTCTGGACTATTGCGCTTAAAAAAATTGCAAGGCAAAAGTAATTTCTTATTTAGTACCAAATCTAAATTACACTTCTGCTAGAAACAGAAAAGTCTAAGACCTATATATGTTTTAAAATTTCATTAAGTGAAACAAAGTCTGTAATAGGCTGTATAAATAAAAGTAATTAATTCTAAGTACTTTGTAGGTGTTAATGATTTGATGTTCTATAAGATTGACAAGAGCAGATCACTCTTGGAGTAAAGAACATGTATACTGGCATTAATTAATGTATTTCTCCTCTATTAAACTTGATCATCTGTTAAAACAACTGTTACCATCACTGTGTGTGTGCCACTAAAAATACTGGTGGTAGAGACTGCCAAGTTCAGCTTTATTCTTATGTTTGTACCAGTAAGCATCCAAGGTTAGTTTATAGTTTAATATACATGTGAAGTTCATTACTTATGATGGCTTGTCAGAGCTGTGAAGCCTATCAGAGAAATGGTTCTAGTAAACAGGTATCTGTTGATTTAAGAGTAGGTTTCACTTTGTAGTTCTATGTTGTGGTGTCCAAAACATGTTTTGTCCTTGTTCAGTCCTTCTCCCACACAGAAATGTTGAGTGCTTACCTGAGGGAGCGAGAAGATTGCCTTTTAACGTCTTAGGTTTGACATGACCGGGATTCAAACCCCCTTCTCAGGATTCAAATACCAACCTACCAGCATGAAGCAAATGCTCTATCTCTATAGGCCACCCCACCAGTATTTTACTGTTTTGTTTTTGTGTTTATTTAATCGCTAGCAATTTTAACAGAATTTCACATACAATTTGTTGTATCCATAAAAGAATATGATTTTCTGAATGAGATCGAAACATGAAAGAAAAAGGCATTTTCAATTCTTATTGCTGCCTAAAATAGTGCTGCTTATAAAGTATTGAAGGGGGGGCGGGGGGGGGGGGGGGGTAGACACGGATTAATTTGTTTTCCTTTGTCTTGAATCCACAAATGCCCTGATTAAAGTTGAGAAGTCTACAGCCTGTCTCCTCCAGATAAATATTAAGTTGTGTTCATCAAATAGCAGCAGTGTTAATTAAGACTTGATGACTATGATCTGATGGTGGTAGATAAAGCAGTTAGTCTCAGTAGTGACATAACACCATTATCAGCTCCTTACACTAATCCCATTAGAATACCCATGTGGCATATTACTGCATGATTCCCTGTAATTTTTAACTCCTTAGTCATGTCTAGTTTGCAAAGGTACATTGTAAGTATTAATGATGTGTTAGGTACAAGCCATTTTAGGCTCTTTTGTGTTTGAATCATCTAGCAGCTAGGGTTTAGTTTTGGCCTTTGAAGCCAAAGCAAGGTAAGTTTCCTGCAAGTGTATATGAGTGCATGCAAAATTGACAATTTCAATGAAATAAGGACCAATGAGAAAAATAGATGAGTCAGAAAACTCTTGAGGATTTAGGATTACTTGAACTTACATCTGAAAAGGTAATTTGGGTGGGGTAAGGTGGGTGTTTGGATCCCTTAGATTTTCAGGCATTATACAGTTAACCTCTGGAGATTCTAATTAGTACAGGAGTTTGATCTCCAGCTGTGTCACACATAAAGATGTTAAAGTTATGTGATCTTCTCACGTTGACTCCTTGCAATAAACCTAAAAGAAATAGGAAATAAACCTAGAAGAAATTATTACTAAGGATCAACAGAACAAGGGATATTGACAAATAAAGAATTGCCTTATCCAAAAAGTCACGACTAGAATGAACTTGCAAACTGAAACATGGCGTTTTAGAATGCTGTCAAACTAATCTTAATGAATGAGAGGACCTGGCTCATGATCCAAAGCCAATCTACAAATCAACCAATATTCAAATGGGAAATTATATTTAGAGATGACAAAACCTGTATAAATCAAAGCTAGGAACTACCAAAAAAAAAAACCCCAAACAAGCATTGATTGCCTGTGTGACCGACCTTGTGTAGACTTATGTGTACATAATGTGATGGTTAATAAACAGAATCTTTATCATGCTACTGGACCTTAATATTATTCCCTGGGGATCTTTGGTAAATATTATTGTATACATGTATACATGCAGCTTACCTCACCACAGATAATAAGGGCAAGATGAGGTGTTAATGGGGGTTATATAAGTTGATATGGCTACCAGAGGACCCACTTACAAGAATGTAGGATGGACATCTGTTGTTGTGAAAGTACAACTATTCATTACTTCACCATGTACTGTAGCATAAATCTTTCAAAACAAACAGATATGGAACATAGCACTTTTAACATTGTCTTCAGGCTAATGTAAACTTCAATTATCAGATGTTTGTTGTATTATTCTGCCTCTGTATCATTTGAACCACATAGGGATAGATAAGAGATGCTGATTGGAAAGATGAAGAGTTTGTTCTCTCATTTGAATTACATCACAGCTTTATTTTTGTTATGGACCTGAAATAAAAGGTGAGAATTCCTTGGCCCTAACAGAAGCAAAACATGTTCTTTGGTGTTATTTAAGCATCTGTAGCAATTTGACTAAACGTTGTAAATTGGATAAATCTTTAAAACTTCAATTGTATGATTTTTGGATACAATAGGTTTGATTCTTGATACTGTTGGTTGTATTTATCTATATCTATGTATAAAACTAGTATGCCACCTAATGAAATCCTTGCTCTGTAACCAAGATCAAACATAAATTTCTATTTGATTTTAAAACTCATTTATGTCAAACATTTAACAGAAACCTTATCTCAAAGTTGTACTTTATGATATTTTGATGTCTATCCGTTTTGTGAGATAATAAAATATCGATTTTTATAAAACTTGCAGATTGCAGACACTTTAAAAATGAAATAATGCATGAAACATGTGATGTTTCAATTTGCATTTATATTGTCACACTAAATCACAGGTTATACCTGATGGTGACTTGTCACTTGGATGCTGTCACTTTGATGCACTATACATGTACAGTGCAACCTGCTCTAGCGACCACCTCTAAGAGACCATCTGTACATAACGACTAGTAAAATCAGGTCCCTTGAAGTCTAATTACACTTATCTTTAACTTTATATAAAGACCACCTCTATATAAAGACCACTTTTTCTGGTCTCTAGGGTGGTCTATATAGACAGGTTTGACTGTATATGAAAAAGTACATAGCCCTAGAAATATGGTGCACAAAATATGTTCTGTAATTTGTTTTAAACTTTTAAAAGATTATTTATTGAGCAAAACAAAAAGTATAATATTTACATATTTACCATTTATAAATGGAATCAGAAATGAAACAACAATTTAATTAAGAAAACATGTTTTAACTTTCTTAAAAAGTGCAGGTACTGATCAACTGCAGTACACTGCATTTAAAGGATCTAGCTTCAACGATATATCATCTTTTAGGTGTGTACATAACCTTAAGTGACATTTTTGCAGGCCAATGAAATGTGGATTGAAATTACATGCCAAAACAAGTAATAAAGGTTGCTTGGAAGTATTACCAAGCTATTAAGAAGTGCATGGTAGCTAAGTTCATTATTTGTTTGCTGACCTTGCCAAAATCTTTACAGTGCACTGTGCAGAAAGAAGGTTTGGCATACTTTTAGGGAAGTGTTTTCTATATTAGTGTAACAATATTACATATATATTACCTTTAAATTTAATGTAATAATGAAAGAGCTTATCAATATACAGATATGATTACAATATCTGGACCATGTACACAGGACTTTTCCTATATGTAGATCACATCCGTCATTGTAAACTTTTCACATTTTCAACCTCACCTCCAAAACAGTGGACCAAATTTGGTCGGAAGCATGACCCTAGGAAAAGGGGATGCATATTTGTTCAAATAATGTGGCTGGGCCTGCTGGGGGAACCGTCAAGGGGCCTAAAATTTCAAAAACCTTCTAATTAACTCATCAAAGCCCAATTCATTCCGATGTTTGTTATTGCCGAATGGGCCTTTTGTTGTGCGAATTTTGATTATTTTATCATCTTATTTCATAATAAACATTAACTTCTTCATACATATATATACACAGAGTATAATAATTTGAAGGTATATTGTTGTGTTACATGTGCAGTGACTGTGTTGTTCCCTGGAGACAATAGCACAGTCTGTCTGTGCTCACAGTATACATACACATAATCACATTTTAAACTTTCATGTCTTGTAGATTGTGTACTAATTAAGACAGCAGCACCAGTAAAATCATGTACAACAGAAAAATGACCTTGCTGAACTGACTTGTAGAGACCAAACCAAAGGCAACCTCATGTTCATAAAGCATTAATTGGTAAGTATAATTACTGTGTAACTTATAGGCTTATATTCATATTTTGATTATTTGACTTCGCATTAATTGAACTTAAAAATTTGAGGATAAAGGTTTTGAGTGATGTATTGTCAGAAATTTGTATTTTAATGTATCTGCATGTATATCTTTAGTTATTTCTTCCTTGAAACATTGGGTTTGGAATCTTTTATGACTTTCCCTCAATTCAGTCTGCATAGTTTGGTCTTGAGCAACTATTGTCATGCATATAGCAGCTATTTGTGATTGTACCTGGGCTATTTAAGGCAGATGAATTCCCTTCAGACAAATGGTATAAGTCTGCATGCACTGTGTTTCTGCCAAAATAAAAAAACACCAAAAATCAGTTGAAACAATCTGAAATGAATTTGATGCAGTTTGTAAGAGACGAACAAAATCAAATAAAGAAAAAGTTATCTACGTGCTGTAGCTAAGAGTCTGAAGACTTTGATAAACTGGCAACTTCAAAATAATACTGTGTTGATCACCTTTATTGCTTAAGATTAGATCTGAGCTATTGAAGAGAGAAGACAATTTGGGGTAAAGAGGTTCAAAGAAAAGCTAATTTACTAATACACAAACATGCCAAATAACATGATGCTATTTTATCCCCTATAAAACTGCATGTCTGTGTTACTGGGTGTAATATCCCCATAGTATCTGTGTAGTTGCAGAAGCCAGGAGGTTAAGATATATTCACCATAGGTATCCCCCTTTTATAAACATCCCCAGGAAATTGATTCTGTAAGTTTAAATAAACGATCTTTCAAAAAGTTTGAATCGGCAAGTGTTTCGTTCTAATAGGTTACGAAACAAGAGAAGAAGCAGAAGAAATGACATGCTACAAACATTCAAAAAAAACTTTTATGAGTGTTTGTGTATCAGTTCTTAGAAATTGGGTGTGAAAGTCTTCTTTCAATTTGGCATAATAATTATAATGGTTAAATTGAACCCTGCTAAATGTTATTTCAAAATCCAGATGCACAAGTGCACAACCTTAGTTTGTTAATGCTTTCTTTTGCACCAGAACGCGATACTTTTATTTTGTTTATGCTTTCCTTAAATTGGCACTTGACATGTAAAGTATATAAAACAATGATACATTTTTGCACTTGTATCGAAAAACAGAGATGTATTCAATGTCAAGATTTTGGCAGGGTTTTGTCGAGGAGCCAAGAACATGCTAGATGCTGGAGTGGAAATGAATTCAGACGATGCAGTCTGAGTTTGGCATGTCATTGTGTAATTACATAATTACATGTTACATGATTTGATGAGGTAGTGATTACGATCTACTATGTTTGTGTTGCATTCTACACGTGTACGTGTACTTCTTGTCTAGTTTTACCCGGTGGAGGTTTCCGATTTAGACAGGACTTAATTAAAACCAACTTTCTTGTCCATCCACCTTTTTGTATGTTTTGGAAAAGCTATTTATTATGCAACTACACCATTGCTGTCAGGGTTCAATTTGAACTAACATGTTGCAATGGCAAATGCTGATACTATAGTTTCTTGTATTGGAAAAAGATTGTATGTTTAATTTGTGTCCACACTTATGCAAAAGTAGTAAATTTTGCCAGTCCAGTTGTTTTGTTTGTCCATGTATATGTTTCTCCGTGCTCCTATGCGTTTCTGGAGCACACTTGAGCAATATAATCGGGGGAAAAGCATGAAAATGTATGACTCTTGCATCCTTGTGATATCAGTTCAAATTTTATCATTTTCTGTAAAAATTTGTTAAGAGTTATTGCCCTTTATAATTACTAAATCTGAGCAGTGCATGGATACAATTTTGCTTTTATAATCGGCCAAAATCTGGATCATTTGAATATTTATGCTTTAAATTTTGAATTAAGCCATTTCAAATCTCATGACCAGCAGTGTGTAAAATACAATCAAGATGAGGATAAAAACTTAATTCTTTTGAGTGGCGATTGCAGTTTATGAAAGGGGAGATAAACCAATCAGAGAGAAAAAGAAAAACTTCACAAAATGTAATGAAAGAATTACACTTTACATTGTAATGATATAACTTATAAATCTAGAAAAATTAAGTTTTCTTTTTAGACACTTGTATACATATTATGTTTTTGACAAAGAATGAACAGTCAATGGAATATTTTTGAATGTTTAAATAACAGTATATAATAGCATAGTACATTCTTCCTATACACCAACCTTTTACTGATTACATGTATACATGTAAGGTAAAAAAAATTGTGCCTGGTATATAATCTAAGGTCATATAAAGTTGTAAGAAGTCCACATGTTAATTAGTATGTAAGTAATTTAATTGGAGATAAAAAGTCTGCTAGGGCTTTCTGAACTCCATGAACCGTTTATTTTAGGTGCTGTACTTTTCCTGCTTAATCTTGAGTCTAACATTTTATATATTTTGTTATTAATTAAACAAGTCTGAAGGACTCCTCATGAGTGCAAAATCTTCTTCAGTAAAAGTTCTTTCTATTCAATTAATCTTTAAACCCCCAGTGTTGTACACTACTGGTGAGAGTCATTCAAACACTTCACTTAACAATAATTGGTAAAGAAATGACATTATCATAGGGTCAAGCGGTCACTTTAGATTTCTGTTCAAATATACTCCACATAAAGTGGACATGATATTGTTTACTTAGAAGTAATAAATTTTGAAACCTTTTTGTCAAATTGTCTTTGAAAAATTTCTCTTAACCATGTAAATATTTTAATTAATTTAGGAAGCAATTGAAAATGTTTCTTTTAAACAGATTCCTTTTCTTGTATAATCAGTTATGATAGAGTATATCTTAAGATTAGATTGTATCCGCCTTTAATTTTATTTATTTTGTTCGCACAGTCAGTGTTAGGTTTCATATCAAGAAACTTGTCTTATCGCAGTATTAATATTAAATAACCATATATTGCAATACAAGTTTGAGATGACAAAATTAGGTATTTTGAAATTTTAAAGAGACCTTTTGAATATCAATTTGATAATTCATTCAATATGTTATTATACCCCCCGAAACAAAGTTGGGTTATTCTGGAATCAGGTTGTTTGTCTGTCCATCAGTCCGTTCGTCTGTCTGGAGACACAACTTTGTTTAACTACACCTCCTAAACTACTGAACTGAATTTAACGGCACTTGGTACAATGTATTGCCACATCCTGACGAGGTGCATAATCTATATGAATTTTAGTTGCCTCCCCTTTGAACAGAGTTATGACCCTTTATAAAAAAAACCTTTGTACATCTACTCCTCCTTGTTAATAGGTTATTTTTTGGGGGGTGGTTCAATAGCAACAGTAAGGGGCTTATACCTTTGAGTGTTCTGTTATTATTTCATATTTACACGAGTTTATTGACACTTAAATAGACTGACCCCCACCACTTTAATAGACTGACCCCAACTGGTCAAAGAGTGTACCAGTACTTCTCATCTGTTACTTATTAATTTTACAAGAGTTTGATATAGACTGACTTCACTGACCAATGGCTGTGTGACATGGAATTCATTAATAAGTTTATATGGCTGAACCTTTTATATCAGATGCTATGGTAGATATGGAGGTGTTGACTATTAATTAGTGATAAGATCCTGTAATTATTCACTTATGGGTGTGTGTCATGTAATGTTGATATCACCACAAACATTTACCTCACTCTAACTCTAAGCCACGAGTTCAGCCTTGACACAAAGGTCTGCGATATGTTATATATCTCCATTTGTGCTTGTCATTTTGTTAATAATCTGTGTACTTTAAATCATGTAAAAAGATATGAATTTGAGTTTTGTGAAACATGGGTGCCGTTTTTATTCCATGCTGTTTTTGTCTGTAATGGAATAATATTTTTACATGTAAATGTTGTTATACTGGTAATGCTATGATGTTTTTACTTGTTGGTTGGATTTGATGCTGTATGTACATTCATAATCAACACAATGCATGTTTTATATCTGCTTTAGGAACCCTGGCATTTACTAACCTTGTCTCTCAAACAAATAAGTTGCTTAGTTTTAGTCCGTCTGGATTCAGGTGGACTTATCCCATACAAATGCTATTCATTGTTAACTTTTCACATTTTGGGCTTCTCTGGACCAATTTTAACCAAACTTGGTGGGGAGCATCCCTAGACAAAAGGGATGTAAATATACATATGTATCCAAAGACACTTCTTAAATATTAAAAACAAACAAAACCCATCAAATGGTTTATAAGAACTAAGGAAGTGTATGTTTATTTTTTCTGGATGAAGAATATATGTGTGTTCAAATGTAAGTTGCTTCCTTATGCCCTCATATACCATATGCCTCAGATAGTGTGGTGTTTTTACATAAAGCAGAATTTATAAAAGACTATAAATGAGATATTGTTACTGATAACACACGCCCTCTGTAATGTACAGCAAGTAACAATTAAACTACAAAGAAATCAGTTTCAAAGAAAGAAACATACTTAATGAAGAATTATACACAGAAATACTGCTGCAATGGGAGATGGAATGAAATGAACAAGTTAGACAAGAAACGTACAAGCTTTGAGAGATGAAATGAACAATTTAAACTAGAAACGTACAAGCTTTGAGAGATGAAATGAACAATTTAAACTAGAAATGTACATGCTTTGAGAGATGATATGAACAATTTATAGTAGAAATGTACAAGACCTGATGAAGGAATTATCCCTCCCTTTTCATGTAGGTTCAAGATACTCTTTTACTGGTGAATTAAATTTAATAGGTGTCAAAGAACATCTCTTTATACGTAGATTATAATCTTGTATCTCTTCTGGTGGTTACACATTGTACAGGTGTTCCAAGTAGCCATCTTTCAGGAGAGAAAAATTCATGTATCTTTAGTTTAGTTATGTTGTCTGTGATTCCTATCTGAGACTATATAGTTGAAAGAAAATTGTAAAAGAAATAATTGATTCATTTAATGAATATGTACTTTTGTAAGCATAGGATGTTTTATATTTGCTGAAGTTTTAAGAACGAAAATTAACTCGAATAAACATTTTTTGGAAATATGTGTAGCCATTATCCACATACTTATAATTGCATCACTAATTGGATGATTGTCTTAGGTTCCTTAATGTAGAGTTAGACCATACCAGTATATGTTTCTTGTGTCGGTTTATGAAAGTCATTCCTACCAATAGCTTTTATTAAGTCCAATAAACACTTGACAAGTGGACGAGTACAATTTTACATCTATCATCAAAGAAATTTGTCGGCTTGACAAGAAGCAGTGTCACAGTTTAGAAAATATTAATATCATGTTAGCTGGCAAGAAATGTCAATTTGAGAGATTTGGTAGCAGAATTAATTTGCAATCTTGTCATGTACTGTTTACATAGGGACCTATAACATGTCAATATACATAGCTGATGAAAGATTGCCGTTTTTATTAAAGGGCAAATCTCTGTGATAAACGTCTCAAATTGATTTTTTAGTACTTTTGGTTGGTCAGTAAAATATGTGACCCCCTTGTGAAATGTCACGTCTGACATTAGTGAGGCTGGTTACATTGGCCGTAGTACCTAGATAAGTATATCAATGAGACCGGTTGCTGTTTAAAGTATTAAAAAAAAAACCTTCTGAATATCAGTTAAAAGAAATTCCACAATAGACATTGATGAATTACAAATATTTTATGTATAAATTAATGTCTCCATATGTGAGGAAATACAGGTGATTGGATTAAGATGAAGTTTATCCTCGAGTCCAGTTATGCAAACATACCTACCATACCTATGGAGTATTAATTTAATCTATGTAGAAGGGACAGGTGAGTTTGGTCAAGCTTTTGTCCACAAGTTCGCAGTGACATGATACTACTGTTCCTCCCCCTATCTTCTCCCCCCTTGATAAGAACACTGACAGGTATTACAGGGGATCATCCTATTGATAAATATATTAATTTGATTAAGTGAGTGTTGACAAGTCGTACCTACCTACAGAACAAAGCCATGCAAGGAATTCCTCATATCGCATATACCCTCGGATTAAACTCTTCAAACTAATTCTGCCAGCTTGGTTAAATTGAAATAGGATCTTGTCATGCGATCTCATCATTATTGAAATACCAGTGGCATCAACGACAGGTAGCGTAACAAGATTTCTCATACCTTTCTTGTGTTGTAGTAACAAGATTGCACTGTTCGATGTTCGTATCGTGTTACCAGGCCTGTTGGAATCTTTATACTTATGTTACAAATTGCAGAGCTAATGGGTAAATTTGGGATATAGTTTTGTTACTTTCTTTGAGGGTTAATTGATTGTGTAATAGTGTAAATACTATATATTTCTATGTGGTGAAGTGTATTGCGTGTGGATGTTCATTACGAACTACACAATTACGTGCGGTTTACATTAGCGACATTGCTATATCAATTTAATGCCTATTTTTATGTATCGGTGAGTTTAATTAAGCCATTTTGCAGAATTAGGCTTCTCTTCAAAGGTGACACGATGGAAATTAAATTAACCTTACACTTACAGGTATTCTAGCTGGTTAAATTTATATTGAATTGATTTAATTTTGCTATTAATTTGTCAAACTTTTTCCTATATTGTTGGTTTGCTTATTTATAAGTTTTTTAAATCTTTAAATTGTACATTATCACACAAATTTCTCCTGTAAACAACTTAGTAATGATAAATAAATGCACACCTGGTATGGCTTTAAATGTCAGGCTTTGAAACACGTGGAACAATATATTACTTATTCTTTTTTTTTAACAAGATTTACATTTAACAGAACATTGACTTTACGATCACATCATTGCTTATTATACATAACCTCAATGATCCTGAAGATCTCTTTTTTATCTGTGTCGAGTTATAAATTATTTAGTTCTTCGGTGCATTTATTTTGTTAAAGCTTTATTTGTTATTCAAGGCAACAATGATCACACTTTGTGCACAAATTTTATCTCTTCTTAAGTAAATATTTAAGATTTTGCACAACATGTACTTTGAAAAGATAAGCAAACAGTTCTTTGAACTGCACAGCTTGTCTTAGACTTTGTCCTCTTGGATTTGTGGTGATGATCTATATATATTGTCTGTAGCCTGGCTCCTTGTCAAGTTGAATCAGACTAAACCTGCTCTACTTTAACATTTTAATAGTGTGTTTTACTGTTCTTACAATGTTAAGAAATACTTGAGGTAATTTTAAAGATATATTTCTAACAGCACTTAAATAATTTATTAAATCTGAAGTTGAAGAAACGAGTTTGAGTCTATGTACATCTTTTTATATCTACTTAAAGTCAATGCTCAAAAATACTTGAGGTAATTTTTAAAGATATATTTCAAACAAGCACTTAAATGATTTATTAAGTTTGAAGTTGAAGAAACAAACTTGAGTATTAACATCTTTTTATATCTACCTAAAATGTTGTAATAGCAGCTTGAAATCTTGTGTAAGATTCTATCATTAACAAACGGTGTATTTGACCAAAGAGGAAGGCAGCTAGATTGATGTAGTGCACATTTTTGTCTTCCTTAATTTGTATCTTGACATTTATTGCGCAATCATTCAGCATCAGTCTCTATTAGAGGGATCCGTCAGAGTTTTATATAGACCATGAAATCGTGCTGGATTATCTACAAACATGTGTTTAAAATCACTAACAATTGATGAACAGAAATCAGCACAACTACGGCAGAACACATCTTGAACATATTAATTTGATTTAGCCCTAGATTCTAAATACTGTCTGTGGTGGGATGTTTATAGCCATCAAATGATCAACCTCTGGGATGTAAGTATTTTAAGTTTATGAATTGATAAAACAATCTAGAAAGCTACTACCAAGTTCATTTCTGATACAAAACACTAAATCTTGCAGTAATCACGGGTTGGGGAGTTTGAATTTATAGGTGAAGTCATTATTTTCTAGTTCATGGCATGTATATACCAGTAGGTGAAATCTTTTTTCTAGTTTATAGCATGTTTATATATTTATTCTGAGAAACATTTACATCTTCCCTCAATAATACAGTACGTTATCCTTGACCTTGCATGTTACACCGAGGAGGAAATTGAATTTACGTTAATTGCTTTGCTTTTCAAAGATTTAGTGCTTGCAAAAGAAGCATTTTAAGTGTATATATACCCATCAATCCTGACAAGTCTGTCCGAAGTAAATATAAATAGAATCTGACTTTACAACTAGATTTTGTGTACAATCTGACAATTAACTGCTATACATGTTTACTACTAGTCTGTAACAGTTGAAATGTTAATTTGTTTGGAGTTTCTGACATTTCTTGGAATTAAAAAAAAGGAAAATAAACTGCTGGCATAATTAAAATTCATTGTTTTTTAATTTACTATTCTTATTGCAGAAGCACAAACAATTAAGTATCTATTAATTATGCCAATGAAATCATTTCATTTGACAAGCATACAAAAATACCTCGGTAAAACTTTCTGATTTAGTAGTTTCCAAATGTCTGCACCCGTATGCAATATGTAACAGATCCTAACATTGGTCATGATTTAAGTGAAATTGTATCTCTATTGACCATATCTTTACCAATTATCAACTTGATTTAGGTTTGAAATACATAAAGTTTTATAGGATGTGATTTTGTTATGTTATTTAAAGAACTTCATATATTTCAGATTGAAACTCCACTTAAAAAACTATCCATTCATAAAATAACTGTCTGGCACCATTCAGGTTAATTAATTTCACTGCAATCAAGTTCTCTGTGGGGTAACCCTATAAACTGTTTTTAAGGAAACAGTCCTCATTGACTAGTAGGGACTGCATATGGCTCTAAAGACCATCAATATCAACACCGAGACAGTGTTTATTGGCAATGGTGATCAGTTATGATTGGAATGTAATGTCCAAGTCCAGTATCATAGCCAAGCTAATTGTAATTCAAGCACCCTGTTAGTTCAAAGTTGACAAGGAGTAATGCAGGGGGCCCCATTAATTATGAATCTCTACACAGCACATAATTATCTTTTAGCTATTTCTATATGTCCAGTCACTTCAATTAACATTACTGGTCACTGACCTGTATAGCCACAACTGTCCAGTGGTCAGTGATAGCTTTGTGTATTATCTAATATTATGTAATACTGATCAGGGTCTTTGTTGACCAGTGAAGTTAATTATTCTGTGTATTACATGTGTTTGAAGGTGTCATGTGTGTGTATAGGGTGGTTTATTGGCACTGCAGATGTTATCTGTGGTTTTTCATCCCTGGAGGGACAGAGTCATTGTTACTCTCAAGAATTTTATTTAAAATTCACTGTTGCAGTGTAGCAAGTAAATATTTGTTGCAATTTTTAGTGAATTATAAGTGACTTTTTATTTTGTTGATTTGCAATATGTTGTTGTTAAACTTAAATTAAATTTCTTTTTTTTCATGCTTCATGCTTGGTGATATATTTATATGACTGATAACTATAAAAATATATCTTCTATCATTAAACATAACTTACTAACTTTATTATTCTTACATTAAAACTGACTTGATAATGTTACATTAAATTACCACATTTTCATAAAAAGCAAAATTTGTTTGTCTAGCTGTGAAATCACATTTTTGGGGTTAAGTTTTGCCCACTGCAAACGTTAACATTTCTTTGATGGAGTTGATTGGTTGTGACAGAATATGTTGTTAATCTTAATTTGTATGTCTGACTCCACCCTTCATGCAGAGATAAATGAGCTATGTGTCTGTTGTCATAGTTTATGTACAGGGAAGTGCTTGCATTTAGATTTTACTTTTATCTAATAAATAACAATGGTGTTATAACATATTATATGAAGTTTTAAGATGTCAAAAAGTGATTATTTTCTTTTGGAATGTAAGTGCTTTATTCACAGCTCAAAAAGCGTTAAATAACAAACAAATAACACAGATCATGTTTTTATGATTCCGTACAAAATATCATTGTTATAGGTTATTCAAAGAAAGTTTGTAAAATATGTCCAAAGTAAGTTTGGACTTAAATCATTTGTTTTTTCAAACTAGGAGATGAAATTCTTTAATAGAAATATGTGCATTATTTCTATGTATACTGGTTTTTGCAACAGCAAAATTCATCCCTTGACCTAAATTTCATCCATTGGATTTTTTTATCTAATTAAAACCAGGACCTGTCGCTCAGTTACACCATTTATTAGGTCACCTGAGTCTGAAAGACTCAAGAGACCTATTGCGATCCGTCTTCGTCTGTC
>JAUMGZ010183617.1:0-13797 GCA_032359645.1 Pododesmus macrochisma
ACTTTCACTTTTAACCTGGTCGGGGACACCCTTGAAAAATAGTCCCCTAAACAAATCAAATAACCTTTTATTTTAATGAAAAAGGTATCAGTGCGAAGAGGAAACTCTATCCTACTCAAATATACCAGGTTTCAAGACATATTCATCTTACAATGTACCTCAAAGAACATAATTAGGAGGAAATGTTAAAGATAAACAGCATTACTTTCATGTATGCAATTTCTCATTGGTTGATTATTAGGTGTGCCTCCTGTAGTGGTGGATCTGGTAAAACAGGAAGTGACAAACTAATAAAATAATGTAGAAATGTTTGCCGGATTGTCAAGATGTGTTCAGATCATAATATGCTCTCTCTCTCTCTCTCTCTCTCTCTCGTTATGCTAAATTTGGAGGTGAAGTGTGCTTGGTTTAGTGCAAAAAGACTTCATTTGTAAAAATACATTTAGAGCAATAGTGCATCAGTCAATGAAAGCAAAGTAAAAAAGTTGCAGAAAAAACAACAGCTCCATTGATGGATAGTAAAGGAAGCATTCATAACAAATTCCTTTGTGTTGCCTGAACTATTCACCAGCACTTTACATATGTTTGATCGTAAAACTTTCATAAACAACGCATTAGCTATGTGAACTGCACGAGGTACTCCACCCAAAACACAATAAACACACATGCTATACGGACTTTGCCACCATACATATTTAATTATGTTATTACTTATTAACCATCTACAGCGTTAGGAGATCTATATGGGATCCCCTTGCAGTAGCATATTTTAGTAGAAACTTAAAAAAAGGACTCGGGGTGTTTGTTTTATACGAGTACGTAACCTGTCGTAGGCATTTTTCTTGCAATATTCGGATCACTGACTCTTTATTTTTTTTGGTTTTGTTCAGTAATTTCTGATATCATAATTCACATTTATCTTGTTGAGACTTTTCGCTGTCATTTATGAGCCTCCATACTTAAGGTTTTATTACGATAGAGGATGTAAACATGGGGCGTTGGCTGGCGGTTTTATACCGCGTTAATTCCCTGTTATACGTCGACCGTTCAAACATAAAATACAGAACCTAACTGTATAATTAATGATGTGTATACGTACTGACATGGCTGTATGTACTGACGCTTGTATAGAAAGCAAAATATGATATCAAGTAAAATATTGCAAAAATAGCAAGGCGTGTTATGAACGATAATTTTAGTTTATAAAATGATCCTCGATGGTACAGCGATGTACATGACGTAAACGTCAAACTATCTTCGTATATTGCATGGTACATAATTGATACTAATTTTCAATTTAAAAAAGCACTGACTTTTTTTACATAGAATTTCATATCGTGACATTAACAGACAGTTTTTTTTATATTTTTAAAAAAATATTTTATAAACGTGAAATGAATTTTTTATTCCTTTGTTAAAAGGCTCTCTTTTTGTTTGTTTCGGTATTGTGTGCTTTTTCTTTGTAGTTGGGAGCAATATAACGATAATACAATGAACGGACATTGGTCCCGGAAGTAGTCTGCACTAAGTATTACATCTTGTGAAATGTTACTGAAATATTCTGAAAAACCTTTTACAAACCGTTTTAACTATTTTTTCATAAAATTTTAACATCGATTTTCATGAGGAAATATTTCAGACTAAAGTTTTACCAACAGCAGCGAACAAAGCAACCAATGATTGTAAATATATAAATAACAAAACTTGAAATTAGATTGTACTGAAAGTGCTTGTACATCACTGGTGTGTCGAGAGCATGGTGAATGGAGACAATCCTTAATGTGTACCAATATAGCTGATGATGCAGTTCTCTACAAACTATACGCCCTGAAAATCAATGTTTTATTAACGTGTCGGCTTTCAAGATGTAATACAATACACAAGACCAGTTTTGCATATAACAGTCAATAAATTATTGATAAACGGGACTAACATGATATATCTTGTCCTTTTTTCAACCTAGATGTATTGTCATTAAATATGAACAATTTTCAGTTGCAAAGAGGGATACACTTTAATTTGCTTCTTTTTGACGTTCTGTAAGTCAACAAAATGCTGGGGTTGTTTTTGGTTTGATTTAGTAGATTATTATAAATCATACATTTTTACACGAGCCCATCGTGCTTATTAATTTATTATTTATGGTGAATTTATGTTTTCAGTTTGAGAATTCCTAAACTAAAGCAAAAAAGGTCAGACGGTTTGCCGGAACTACATCATTTCACATCTCATTTCTTTCTGATGCGTAACTATTTGTTAAATTTTGAGTGATGAGCGTTTTACGTATTGTAAAATATTATAACTGACTATACTTTATGATTAATTAGACTAGTATAGCAAGTGATAATGATATTACTTTAAAAGGCGTGGACAGAAATTTACATCAAAATCTAATATTTCTTAGAAATCTTAAATTGATCATATTTCAAGAAAGATATGTCATTTTAAATAAATACAAATCTTTGGGGTTTTCTTTTAAATAAAAGTATTGCAGATTAAAATCGAAATTTCATAAATATTTTTAAATTTTATTGTATAAAAGTATATTTATAAGGGGTAAGTCTTGCAAGATGGTATTACATAGGAGAGACATTAAATGTTACGAAAGATTGCGCGTTTTTTTTTTCTTCAAAATATCATGAATATAGTAATTTAACGGGAATAATGTATTAAACAAGAAATATTCTCCTTCTAATACAACTGGTGAACTTGGAGTATGTTTTATGTACCACGGCTTTGATAAATAAAGATCTACGTGTTTTTATTTGTACCAACTCATGTTAATTTAATGCAAAAAATATTCAAGGTGTGACCTTAAGTCAAAACAAATATATGCTGTTTTGCAATTGCACAGAATCATGACAGATGTTAGATTAAGGGTGATTACAGACACATTAAACGTGAACAGTGGACGGATTAACGACACTTTTGATGACTAAGCCTATTTCAACTATTTACTCTTCTTTGATGTATTGCCTCTCGGGAGTCGATACCAATTTATCTCTGCTGTTGATAACTACTCCACCCAAAAGTAAACATTTAGGTTTCAGATCTGTTGAATTAATTGATAAGTTCAACGAATCTTTGACAAGATGTTCTTCAGCATACTTCACGTGATTGGAACTTATAAACGAAGGTCACATTTCTTCAACATCTAAGTGTTAATCGTTTGTCTTGAAAACATTAAGACACGAACATGCGAGAAGAGTCTATATATTAGAATATCTTGAAATGATTAAACAGTGATTTTTCAATAACATTTCAAGATGTCCATTCAGCTATACACAATGAGTTTTACTACTGAGATATACACTTGGTCTCATCATTATTACCATCTACCCTCAGCTATTTACAAGAAATATTGAATTGATCTATAGGGACATTTTTGTATTGAGATTAATGACCAAACACGTTTATTTCTAAAACTGATCATGGTAATTATGTCGTAAACCTAAATGGTAAAAATAAAGAAAATAAATTCCGTAAACTTATTCAAGATGTCCACCGTTGACCTCTCCAGATAGTTTTGTTGTTTGCAAGTTTTGAGTTCGTAAACTTCAGAAGAACTGAGTCTAATAGTTCAAGTCTAATGTTGCAAGCGCTAACCGCTCTGTTGGTAATTGATAAAACTATTTTCAAGATGGCCTCTATAGCTGCCGACATATATAAATGCTACATGGCGGTATATGTAAAAGTTTAATAGACAATTGATAACACAAATGTAAAGAGATGACGGAAAACAAGTCAAATATATAATCACAAAGGACGCAAGTTCTGTGCGTGCGAATTTTTACAATCGGAAGTGATAAATGTTTCTTGAGAGTTGAGGTTAGAAACTCGGAAGGAAGGGAGTGAATATAACTAAATTTAAAAACGGAAACAGTATGTCTGTTGGGTTGAAATAGTTGTTATCTCTACAGTTTCAGCAAACTATGTATGGCTTTTTATGTCTTATCGAAACAGTATAATCTGGGAAAGCACTTAACTACATAGAGTTTATTGTGTGTGTGTGTGTGTGTGTGTGTGTGTGTGCGTGCGTGCGTGCGTGCGTGCGTGCGTGCGTGTGCTCTCTCTTTCTCCATCCTAAATTTTGAGATGAAGTGTGCTTGCTTTAGTGCAAAAGGATGGACACATTAAATAGGGTGAGCACATGGTGATATATCGTAATTAAACAAGTGTGGCTGGCACAATGTCAATTACATGTGTTTTATAAAGACCTCTGCCCAAACTATGTGCACAGTCGTCGTTAAAGTGATTATAACATTTTCTATCTTCAAAATATGCAAAATATGCTATAAACACTTGAAGAGGCTAGGGGACAGTGAACTCGGCCACACCTTGACTGAAATCCCTCCATAAATACCATTTGTAATACCGTGTTATTCATCAGATGATATACAGTTCGTATCAACTTACAATGACACCGAATAACAAATGAATCCCCTGTTTGAACAATTCATGATACAAAATGACAGTCAAATTTCTATTAATTCCAGTGCGATAAATCTCATCTAAAGCTGCTGCAAACATATTTCTTTATCCAAAAAGTTTCAAAGATGACAATGTTCTGCTAAACTAGAGCCACAGTCTTGGGAAAACTGGTGAGCGGGGGACTGGTGTGCGGGGGGAGTGTAGAAAAAAATCCCTGCCGAACACTGTTCATTATCTGTCATAGCTGAATCATTTATTACGCCCGTCAAGGATACAAAACAAGTACAAACATAAAATCTAAATATTGAATACTTTTTAAGAATTAGTCACGTTATTACACACACAGCCATTAAAGGATGGACATACTCGTGTGTACCTGTCTTTGCTTTCTATAATGTCGTGATTTATTAACCCGCCAAGCGTTTCTTTTTTTAAAAACGCCTGGGCGTATTTGCATTAAACTACGATTAAAATGATTTTAACAGAGAAAATATTTACAGACGATGATTTCGTGCCTACAATGCATATAGCTGTACAGGGGTGAATATACACAAGAAATCGTTTATATTTTTAAAAGATTCGTAACCTTTTTATGCTATCTTCATATGTGCCATTCTGCACAATAGAAAAATTTAAATGATAAAAAGTATTTTGATAACTAACGTTGTTAGTTGACACACTAACACGGTCCCATAATCAAATGTTTATTTTGCATTCAATCAATCTACGTACATTTGCCAATGAATTTAACTGCCCCATGTTCGATAATGATGATTTGATATTGTTAAGACATTGTTCTAGCCAACTTCATTACTATATGGTACAAATTGTTCTCTTAGAAAAAACACAATAATCTCAGATGGTTTCTTTTAAAGCACGACTTAAAACTCTCATCTGAATTAAAATCGACAAAAAAATTCACAAATTTGAAAATTTATATACTCCTTGGATTCATAAGCACCTACTATATGTACGTGTTAGAACATATTTTGGTTAAATCTAGATTTGTTCTTGTTAATTGTTCCCATGTTTGAATATATTTTAGTGAATGTAGGTTTTTGTTTGGAAATGTTGTTATTTGAAGCAATTTTGTAAGATGCCCGCAAAAGCTACGATTTATATAGCAAAACAATGTTTCATACATGTACTTGATTATTTAAGATATATCTTGTGGTTTACAAATTTGCTTGTTAAAGGATTGATTCACACACCATCACTACTCAACCAAGGGTAATATTTCGGAAGGAATATTGTGATGTTACACACAACCAATCATTTTCAAGTTAATCACATTCCAAGTACAGCTGTTAGATATCAATAAAAAGCATGTTTTTTTTTAAACAAAAAAGTTTATTTATCAGTTGTTTGCATTCCTAATGCAGCTGTTAGATATCAAGGAAAAGCAACAGTTCTTCTTCTTTTTTTTAATACATTTTAAACCCTTTATTGTTTTTTCTCAGCTCTTAAAATTCAAAATAGAGATTTTATTTAATTGATATTGTCTATTCTGTAATGTCATGCAGTGGGTTATATTTAGACATTATGTCTTAACTCCACTATTTTTCCCAATCAATAGTGTCCTATCCAAGCGTATAGTGCTCACGCGTACTATGACATAATACAAACTGCAAAGTTAATATCAACTGACAAATCGATACAAGGGGTTAGAATATTCTTGATCACCACAGGGACAAATCACAAGAATCACCTTCATTAACTTTTAACTTGATTGACGCTTTGATTTTTATTGAAGTAAGACTGAATAAATATATTGTCATAAACAGAGAAAACGTGTTCACAAAGACATACTTCACTAGATAGCGAGAGTTTTACTGTATCCATAGGGCTAGTTAGTACACCGGATGCATATAATGTATACTACTCCCCGCTTTGGGCCTCACACTGATAGAAGTTCAAAACGAGGCAAACGAACTCCACCCTTATTTACATTAATGCATATCGTTTCTGGCTGATGGTATATAAACCTTCGGTGGGGTAATTCAAACATTACTATCACGTGTTCCAACATAATACTGTTTAATTTTACTACTACCGTGATTCAGTCTTATTTGTCTCTCAACAAGTCAAAATCCTGTTCTCCGTCTGTTTATTGATATGCAAAACGTTTTGACGCAAGTTATAGAAGAAGAAAAAATATTTTGTATTGATGTTTTTTTTAATATTTGATCGTATTTCAAGTCACCTGTATATGCTTCCGGGTTCAGTCAATGATCGTTTACTGACAAATACGTACATATTCCTGTTGTTACCTATCCGTATTCTTGTATAGGTTATCTTTCTAATAATAATTATCTATTGGCATCATAGGTTTACAATTTATATCGTAGTTTTGAAATGAAATTTATTCCTGTATTGCCATTTATATACACCAGTGCACTTAGTTCAAACAATTAACTTTATCTTTAGAAAACAATTCATGCTAAGATCCCGAATTGAGTTGGGCTTTTTCTATTATTTTTATAGTTAGAATTCTTTTCAAACTTTATCGATATTCTCCCGGACAACTAATGCTAGACGCTGACTCCATGCTGTTAACAAATCTCAGACTTAAAAGTAAGTTTTACTTAGAACTATTTATTTTCAATATGTAAACACGCGCCTTACAAGTTTGGCACGCGCGTTCTGATCTCGGCGGGAGTTTGACATGTTCTTGAAGAAAAAGTATTGACGTTGTGATCCATCACTCGCGAGCTGGTTATCAGAAGTTTAACAATATCGACAGGAGGCCTTTGTATGTAGAATCTTACCTGTACCGAATCGACAAGAAAGTGATATACGAATCTTAGGTTTATTTATGGTCGGTATCTGCTGGGCGTGGTCAGGGGTAGATATGATTGAACAGGAGTAGATTTGTAGATACTGCGTGTTTGCTTTTAGTGTTTTAAAGTGATTATGCTGACCGATACGTTTATTATCATACAGCACACTCTGTATTGACACTCTGAATAAATAGTTCACACCTTTGTAGAGCCAGGGCGTAGCGCCATTTATTGCTTGGCCTTTGTATACAGTAGCTTGCAATTTATCTCAAAATCAATTAACATAGTAAAGATATACTTAACAGAAGAAACAAATAACAAGTCAAATTTAACCAACGCAATGAAATATTGTCAAATATAGACCCCGGGACGACTCGACTTTGAACGGATGCCCACCCCACGTAGATGGAAATCATTGCATTCAGAAAAAGACCCGCCCTAATCCAACGGAAACCTTGTATTCAGACAAGAGACCCTCCATTCTAAAACGGGACAATGTATTCAAAATAGACCCGCCCTAATCCAACGGAAACCTTGTATTCAGAAAAGAGACCCTCCTTTCTAGATCGGGACCATGCATTCAGAAAGAGACCTGCTCTACTAAAACGGGGATCTTGCGTTCAGAAAAAAGATCCGCCTAGCTCTGACGGACCTTACTTTCAGAAAAAATGGTGTCTTTAAAAGCTCGGGGCTTGATGAAATGCAATCTTTCACTCGCAATTACGTGTACACGATTTATGATACAAATTACCAACAGAATACTAACGTGGTCCGGAGGTAACTCGCGTGACGATATCGTGTACTTTAAGTTAGCTACATAAATGTTTCGAGGATAATTAATTTAATTAACATCGCCAGAAGGGGGTTACGTAATGCGCAAATACATCTTTTACCGAGCGAAGCAAGTTTGTTGAAATTGTGAAACTCTTAATTAACAACAAAATGCGACAGACTACAGCCCTGGCATTTACCAAAATGTGGAAAAGACATAGATGCAACCGGGAATATGAGAATGATCTTCCCTTAACACCGAACCACGCCCTGAACATAATAACGCCCTGAACATAATACACTTTTCAAAATATGAAATAAGTAAACAGTTCCACTAAATACAAGTAATAATAAAACTCAACCATGTTTGACTGACTCCGACAGTATATTCAAGCATAAATCTTTAATATTAGAAGTCTCTGATTCAAGGTATTCACAATATTGACTGTAGACGACCTTCATGTACATAAAACGCTTATGTACGCCACGACCCTGTCGTCTGGTCGTAATGTCCGAGCATAGGACTGACAGGTGACCATATCAATTATATCTACTTGCTACACGTCAAATGACAACACTACCAGGTGGGGATGACAGATAACCGCCATTTTGCTTTTAACATCATGACAACCATACCCAGCAACCATCAAGGGATGACGGATTCCCGCCATTCTACTTTTAACATTTTTACCATCTGATGTAATTGGTATCTTAATAATAAGACAAACGGTAAAATAAAATTGCTTCATATTAAAATATACAGGTAGCTATCATTACTTGGAATGTCTTTCGCCTGGATGCTTTTAACGACCTTGTCCTCGCTAGTCACCGATCACTTAGAAGTACGAACGACACAATTAGGTTTTTACAGACGCCATTAAGATTTTCGTAAACATACGCCTTTCACGTCACATCAAGAAATTAAAAAAGAGAAAAATTTGTAACGCCCTGTCCAATGTAATTAATGAACATTACTTTGATATGATAGATACACTGAAAATCCCCTCTGTAATATGCGTCGTACGTATTCTGTGAATTAGACAGATCACCTAATAAGTCAACATTAAAGAAGCGGATAAAACAAATCTATACTATCTTTCTCTATATGACAACGTTATAACAATATCGTTATTTATATTAAGGATTTATTAGTGTGAGAACCGAATATTTTATAAAATCAAACTTTTTTTCTATTGTTGATTTTTGGAAAGATGAGGTCCTGGAAAGACATTTACATAAAAAATGTATATGTTGCCGCACTTCTTTTTCCTCTGGAGCCTCTCTAAAGTAGTGTGTTTGAAAATAGCTGAAATTGGAATTTTCCCGAATTTCTTGACAAAAAACCAATTATGTGTTCACATCTTTTGTTATGCATGCCAGA
This sequence comes from Pododesmus macrochisma, assembly GCA_032359645.1. Lineage (NCBI taxonomy): Eukaryota > Metazoa > Mollusca > Bivalvia > Pectinida > Anomiidae > Pododesmus > Pododesmus macrochisma. Next base: position 9,364 of record JAUMGZ010183617.1, read on the forward strand.
AAGAAAGTTTTTATTTTAAATTAATATTAATAAAATTTAGATTTCAGTTCAAGTTAGAAATTTTTTTTTTCTATTTTTGCAGACTATTGATTTGATAGACTTCCTTAGATACCAAAAAAAATATGCCAACAATTTTCAATGATTTTCTTATATATCGACTTATAGAATTTGTTACAAAATCAATTTTTTTCCCAAATGTGTCAAAAAGACAGAGATTAATTAACAATAAAAATGATGGGTTGCCGAACTACTTTTTCCACAGTTTTTGAAGGCGTACTTCTCCGTTATGCCCATACAACATTAAAAAACATTAAACGAATACACTCCACAGGAAATTAAAATCTATGTAATTTTATGATTATTCTTACAAAATTTCATCAAAATTCACCGATTCGTTCAAAAGTTATTTAACTTTGAATTACCCTAGCAACGCAAAACGTCTCATTTTATGAACGTCTACACCGCATCACAACGTCAATGTTCGCCTCAACAAAATGTAGAACCTCTGCTAAAATTTCATGCGGCCTATTTTCTTTTGTATTTATTGTTGCAATAGATTACTCTTATAATACTATTAGTAAATCAACACAGTTCACCTGTCTAAGTATTACATAATGTGTTTTAAAGCAGTTTATACCCTACTTCCTGTCAAACCCTCACACTAATAAATCCTTAAATGATTTAAAGAATAACGTGAAATTAGTGTGTATTGTAGCCTAATTCTAGCAAGATATTTACCAAATACTTTTGTGAAAGACCTCTCGCTAGAGATCTCATGGCATGAAATTATTTTAACGGATAGATGAAGCACGTAATTTTTGGCGCATAACATACAGACGAGAAACGCCTAAAGAAACATTATGCAGGAATGTAATGTAATAAAACTAATTATTACCTACAAATTATATGATGTTTGCGCAAAATAAATTATTGGAGGCACGCTAGACACTCCCAACACATGCATACCGAATTTGTCTTTGTTTCGTCGAATCTAATATTTAGTTTGAAAATGGAAACAAACTTTGTCAGGTTTCATAACAAACATAATCGGAAATTTTGCAAGATATATATGTTTTAAGTATCAACGGATTCGTTTTGCTACAATAAACAGATTAAGTATGCAAATAATCGTGCACATATTACGTACACCAAATCGACCAAACACAGTTCTACCCATTATAGCCTCGTACCAGATTCGAGTAGCGGTATAGAGGTCACACAATATTCAGGGCCGTAGACTGAAACCCGATGGGGGAAAAACACTTAATTTGCCGCACACATACATTTGCCGATTTGCCGGGAATTTGCTCATACAAAATGTTTGTTGTTACAAAATTGCCGACCCCACACACATTAGCCAACGACCCTGTTACTAATCAAATCTTTGTTTTATACATACACTTTGATTTTAACTGCGGACATTGAGTCGTTCAACCTTATTTCTTTCATTTACTATCGAGCATATTATGTAAATAGATTCGAATTGTTTTTAATTTTTATAGTTTTTAAAATTTTTGTTATCAGATCCTGAACAAAACCCATTTTAATAGGAAATAAGAAAGGAAAACACACAAGTTAAAAGGGGAAAGGTAAAAAGAAATTCGGTTAGAGACATATTTACTGCATAGGAAGGCAACATCAAACAAACCATATTCTATATACTTGGGGTCTCATTCAATATGTTTATTCTTTACAGGTGAACGAGAACGGCTTTATAGCGAACCAGGAGATATCATTTCACGTGTACAAACCCCAAGATCTCCCCATCAAAAACAGTGACGTCGCGCTCATCGCCGGGTTCTGGGCAGACGTTGACACTCAGAGGATAGGAGGCACCGTTCTATATAGACAGACGACCAACGCCACACTGCTAAACAGAGCGACGGAGGACATCCGCAAATACTACTTCCTAGAGGAAGATTTCAACTGGATGTTCATAGCAACGTGGGACAATGTAGGCTACTACGGCGCTAAGAAAGAGGGCGAAAACAAGGTACGGATGGTGGGAAACACAATCAAGCGCTGTCAGAACAAGAAGATATCAAACAAACTTTTTTTGTGACCCTAACTTCATAACTTCAAAACACAAAAGAACATTTGAAAAAAAAGTAGTGAATATGATAAACTTGCAGGTGCATTCGGTAAAGCAGGGCCGTATTGACACTGTCAATTTTCTTCAATTTCAAACCATGGAAAGACGCTTTCATGAGGTTTTAACAGCAATATCAAATGCAATGAAACAACTAAAACAAGAATGATTATTCTACCAAAGAAGATTTATACAAAATTCAAGATCATCAAAACACGTCCTGTATATTTGCAAGAATTTAAGCACGAACAATATAATCATTCACAATTATTTGGATTTTAAGGTTCTTCTCAAGAACCGCTGGGACTATTTCATCAACATTAAGTAGAAAATATCCTATGGGTAGCTGCTTCAAGTTTGCAAATAAAAAGAGGGGTAAAATTAGGTCAGTTTTTAACAAATCTTCTCACAAACTAATGCTCTGATTACTTTCATATTTGATATGCATGCTCCTTGAGCCAAGGTTTACAAAATTTGCAAATGAAAAAAATATCTATGCATAAACGAACCACTAGGGGGCGCTTCAGTAGACATAGGTATTTTCATAATTTTGACCTCTTATCAAGAACCGCTGGGCCTTTTTTTAACCAAAATAAATATTTGTACATGTATGTAGAATATAACTGGTAAAGATATTTGACTTGGATTACTTGGATTGTTGGTTGTGATGTTATCAAACAGAAACTCGGTCCAAACTCTTGCCTTTAGCTTTGGCCATCATTGCCAAGAAATTCAAAGAACATATCATAATAATTTATGTATATCATTATTATGTATATTATTATTATGTAAATAATTATTATTATTGCAGATATTCAAATCTTATATACCCATTACTTGAACTTTGACCATTGCTACCAAGGAAGTTTGAAGGCAATAACATAATAGTTTTTTCCTGCGAACAGGCAATCAACTATTATACACTCTTGTATTTAACGTTGGTCATTGTTACCAAGAAACTAAATGACACGCATAAAGAATTTTTCATATAAGCAGATATTCAAATAATATAGACTTTTGCCATTATCTTTTGCCATTATTACTCAGAAATTTAAAATACATAACATAAACGTTTTTCATCCGAGTTAAATAAAAACAAAAATATTCATCCCACTAACAAGAAAAAATACAACATTAACTTGTTGCTGTTAACCATTCTTTCAGAGGAACACATTCCAAATAGTATTAGCAACAAACGGGAAACAGTCATTTGTGACCTTTCTTTATAACAAGATAGGGTGGACTACGGGTTCTAACAGTGGAGGGTCAACTGAGACGGGACTAGGAGGACATCCGGCTCAGGTAAGATATTTGGTCAACTGTAATAAGGTTAGAAGTAACTCAATCACAGGTAAGATAGTGTGTCAACTTAAACAGGGTTAGACGGAACGCTAGCTCAGAAAAGAAATTAGGCAACTAAAACGGGATTATAAGGGAATCCGGCTTAAGTAAGACATTGGATCAACTGTAACGGGGTTAAATGTAACTCAATGTAAGATAATATATTGTGTCAACTAAAACGGGGTCCTGAGGAACTCAGACTCGGGCAAGAAATCAGGTCAACTGTAATGGGGTTAGGAGAAACTCAAGTTCAGGTAAGAAATTGGGTAAACTAAAACGGGATTACAAGGGAATCCACCTTAGGTAAGACGTTATGTAACTGAAAATGGGGTTTGGAGGGAATCCAACTTAGATAAGCCATTTGGTCAACTGAAACGGACTTCCGAAGAAACTCCGACTCAGGTAAGAGATTGACGCAATGTAAAGATATACGAATTCATTGAATTATAACTTTGTCCTCAACAAAAATATAATTGAACGAAAACAAATTACTTGATCAAATCAATAAAGTTTATCAACAGAAACCAGGACTTAAATTCACTCTGAACTACTTCAAATGATATGGATTGTTCAATGTAGTACATATATTTGACATTCACGAACCTGCCATGTGACATTTGGTTGGAATATGTGATTGAATCCTAAGTAGTTCATTGGTTAATCAAAATCCTGTCATGTGATAATATTTTATGGGACTTACGTTTGTAACTATTTATTTTGTATTTATTTCTACCACCTTTCACCTTTAAGGTTATGTTTTTACATGCTTTTGACAAAAAAATTATTGCGTTATAAACAAAATTTATTAAAAATAAAAATTTGCTTCAGAGATCAAGACCAAACTTCACTTAAAGGTAAAATATAAATCTTCATTGTGATTTCTATTCATAGGTCGGGTTTAACGCTGGTGATCAAGTGCGATACTTGCAACTTAAGGGTGCTCAAACGCCTGCTGTGCTTAATTTGAATCTCACTAGCAATGTGGAGGTACCAGGAAAATGGAT
>JAUMGZ010183628.1:0-13796 GCA_032359645.1 Pododesmus macrochisma
AATAATAGGGAAAGAGTCTTACAATTTTTTAAGATATGTATCTTATCTTATTTTTTATATTTTAAGAATACTATCAGAGATATAGGGGTCAACAGGCAAACAATTAAGGAAAATGCCAGAGGAGTTACAAACAAGAGGCCCATGGGGCCTTAAAGTCCATCTGGATTGGCATTTGAATACTTTTGACCCTAGGGTCATGTCTTGAACAAAGTTGGTTCTCCATACCCTAAAGTTACTACAAATCAAAGCATAAATCCCCTTTTGGCCCCACTAGTGGCGCAATCTCCGGGCTGAGCCCCATCATTTTAACAAATCTGATTCCCTTACCCTAGGGATGCCTTCTTCGAAGTATGGATGAAACTGGTTAGGCTGTTTTGGAAAAGAAGTCAAAAATGTGAAAAGTTAACATATTTTATATATATATCTACAGTGTTGAACTTTGACTCCCCAAAATGCATAACCTATTTTTGACCCTAGGGTCACGCCTTGAACAAACTTGGTTCTCCATGCCCTAAAGTTACTACATACCTAAGCATTAAGCTGTAGGCCTTCTAGTTTATAACAAGAAGATTTTTGATATTTTATCAAATTTCCACCCTTTTGGCCCCCCAAAAAGGCACCCCCTGGAAGCTGAACCCCTTCATTTGAACAAATATGAACTCCCTTCAACTATGAATACCTTCTACCGAGTTTGGGTGAAATTGATCCAGTGGTTTTGGACAAGAAGTAAAAAATGTGAAAAGTAAACATATTTGCTATAATAATAGTGTTGAACTTTGACCCCAAAATGCGTAACCTCTTTTTGACCCAAGGGTCACCCATTGAACAAACTTGGTTCTCCAAGCCTTAAGGTTACTACATACCAAAACATTAAGCTGTAGGCTCTGTATAAATACTAGGTAAATATAGAAATGTGAGTAAAGCGCGCATCCTTAAGTGTGTTAAAGAAAAGACTCTAAAAATTCAATCCTAACAGGTGTCATATTTAATTTTTATCTTAAACAACTTGTATATTTCTCAATGAATGAAAAACAAGTCACAATAAAAAGGAATTTTAGGGAGCTATTTCTAACTTGTTAATACTTACCGTTACCTAACTCAAAGCCTGATAATTGGTAGCCTTTAGAAACTATGTAGTCGAAAAGTTTCTGAGCATTGTTTTGATCCCATTTGGCACCATTGCGAAGAAACACATTCAAGTCAAAAGTCATGTTCCACCCTGTTACTTCAGTGAAGTACACTATATTGTCAAAATCCGTTTCTGAAAAAAAAGTTCAAAAGTTAAAGCAATCTTATTTCCGAGTACAGGTACGTACTAGTGTTTGATATTGGCAAAATATAGTAACTTTGACACATGAATAAGTTAACAATAGATAGAGCCTACTTGAGGGGTGGTCATGTATACATCTTGAAGTAAGATATCCATTACTGTATGCCTCTCATTACAAAGTTTAAATGATCAATTCAAAAGCACATAAATAGAGGACTGTATGTTTTCTTTCAAAATTGAATGACATGGCAGGAATTTTTAAAGATACAACGTTGCAAATTGTATCAATATATTATATAAAGTTACAAGTAAAATTCTGAAGCGAAGTATTTAATAACAATGACTGAGGGAATAAATCTCACAATTTATGTAGGATATCAAACAAACAAATGCTCTGAGTCAGCAGCAGACATGATTCCAAGCACGCCAACATTTACTTGTTCCATCTTTGGAACCCTTATAAATACTATAAAACTATAAATATACAATCTGCAATGCGCCTGTCAGCTTTATATTTCTATTACATATAAAATGTTTCATAACAATATCATTGAACATTTTAAAACTAGAGGAGTACTCTCCCTTTAACTATTACACCAAAATGACTACAGTGCTTCCTGTATAAAACATAATATCTATCTGATGCAAGGACACAACGTTCTGCTAACCTACAACATATTTCTATGTTATTGTGTATGTACCTGTACTAGATTTACTGCTATGTTATTGTGTATGTACCTGTACTAGATTTACTGCTATGTTATTGTGTATGTACCTGTATTAGATTTACTCCTATGTTATTGTGTATATACCTGTACTAGATTTACTGCTGTAAGCTTGTTGTACGGGTATACAAATATTTTTGAGTGATAATTTAATGTGATCATGTGTTGTAATGTTATGTTTTTGTGACAACAAATATATATGCACCTGTCATCGTAACATTCTTCATGTGTTTTCTTCGTAGACTATAGCCAGCCCCTGACTGCTGACTCCCTGGAGGTTCCTTGTCCATGTAATCATCATCAGGCCATGTTGTTTTATCTGTCCACTTTTGTTTTCTCGTTTTTGAATCTGCTCCATTGTCAGAAAAGATAGTAAAGTCTGCCAGGTTTCCACCCACTCTTACATAAGATGGACCCAATCCTCCAGCTAATGCTTGCAGCTTCTTTGATCTGGAATAAGTATGAGAAAAAAAAATCTTCATCTGATTTATACCTACAATCCTCCACCTACACATACTATACCTTATCCATTAGTGATTTGTTAGTGATCTGTAAGTGATTTGTTAGTGATTTGTTTGTGATTTGTTAGTGATTTGTTAGTGATTAAGTAGTGATTTGTACTAACCTGTATTCTAAATTTGTGAGCTTAACTGATATACATTTTGACTTTCGTATTTTGGTAACACCCTTTATTAATTGTTAATAAGTCAATCAGTCATTCCATCCAAAGTCTGTCAGTCCGTCCGTTCCTCTGTCTGTCTTTGATTATATTTATATTTTTATTAATATATTTATATAACAAGTAGTATGCACGGTATAAAGGGGGGGGGGGGGGGGGGGATTGGACGCCGCGTCCCCCTGGCCTATCTTTACCGCTCTGCTGTAATGATAATTTTGCTACTTCTATTCCTCTCCTGTAAATGGTTTTTATCCTTTGCTCTTTCGTCACCATAACTTTAGAATTTTTCTTATGGTGACTCTTGACTCTTGCTTCTTTTTAAATAGTGGATAAAGGTACCATACACCGGAATGACACGGAGGCATCACAGCGGGTGACACATGTGTAACAGGAAACGCTTACCATATCGCAAGCACCTGGTTTCACTTCTAGTGTTTTAATAGAAGTTTGTGATGTTTCCATTTTTAGTTAATAAATGTATATTTGGTTCATTTTTCTGCTGTCCAACGCTTTCTTATTGTTTGCTTATGTCCATGGACTTACGGCCTTAGACTATTGTCTTGGTTTTTCAATTTAATATTTTGTTAATTATTTGTTAATGATTTGTTTATTATTTGTAAGTGATTTGTAAGTGATCTGTTTGATCATTAGTTAATGATTTGTTAATGATTTGTTAGTGATTAGTTAGTGATCTGTTTAGTGATTTGTTAATGATTTGATTAATATTTGTTAGTGATCTGTTAAGTGATTTGTTAATGATCTAGTGATTTGTAAGTGATTTGTAAGTGATTTGTAAATGATTTGCTATTCATTTGTTGATAATTTGTTAAAAATTTGTTAATAATTTGTTAATGATTTGTTAGTGATTTGTTAAATATTTGTTAATTATTTGTAAATGATTTGTTAATGATTTGTTAATGCTTAGTTAGTTTTGATTATTGAATGATCTTTTAAGTGCTCTGTGAGTGATTTGTAAGTGATTTGTTAATAATAAGTTTACAATTTGTTCGTGATTTGTTAGCGATTTGTTTATAATTTGTTAGTGATTCGTTGGTAATTTGTTAATGATTTCATAGTGATTTGTAAGTGATTTGTTAATATTTATTAGTGATTTGTTAATATTTGTAAATAATTTGTTAGTGATTTGTTAATATTTGTAAATAATTTGTTAGTGATTTGTTAATGATTTGTTAGTGATTTGTTAATAATTTGTTAGTGATTTGTTAATGATTTTTTAGTGATTTGTTAGTGATTTGTTAGTGATTTGTTAATGCTTTGTTAATGATTTGTTAATGATTTGTTAATGATTTGTAAGTGATTTGTTAGTGATTTGTTAGTGCTTTGACAATGATTTGTTAATGATTTGTTAGTAATTTGTTAATGATTTGTTAATGATTTGTTAGTGATTTGTAAGTGATTTGTAAGTGATTTGTTAGTGATTTGCTAGTGATTTGTTAGTGTATTTGTTAGTGGTTTGTAAATGATTTGTAAGTGATTTGTTAGTGGTTTGTAAATGATTTGTAAGTGATTTGTAAGTGATTTGTTAGTGATTTGTTAGTGATTTGTAAGTGATTTGTAAGTGATTTGTTAGTGATTTGTTAGTCATTTGTTAGTCATTTGTTTAGTGTTTTGTTAATGATTTGTTAGTGATTTGCTAGTGATTTGTTAATGATTTGTTAATGATTTGTATGTGATTTGTAAGTGATTTGTAAGTGATTTGTTAGTGATTTGTTAGTGATTTGTTAGTGATTTGTTAGTCATTTGTTAATGATTTGTTAATGATTTGTATGTGATTTGTAAGTGATTTGTTAGTGATTTGTTAGTGATTTGTTAGTGATTTGTTAATGATTTGTTAGTGATTTGTTAGTGATTTGTTAATGATTTGTTAATGATTTGTATGTGATTTGTAAGTGATTTGTAAGTGATTTGTCAGTGATTTGTTAGTGATTTGTTAATGATTTGTTAGTGATTTGTTAATGATTTGTTAGTGATTTGTTAATGATTTGTTAATGATTTGTTAGTGATTTGTAAGTGATTTGTAAGTGATTTTTTAGTGATTTGTTAATGATTTGTTAGTGATTTGTTAATGATTTTTTAGTGATTTGTTAATGATTTGTTAGTGACTCGTAAGTGATCCACAGTGATTTGTAAGTGAGTCTTTATATATATAGGGCATACAGAATGGTCAGTGATCAATTAGTCAGTTATTGTTGTTACCTATCTGTCAGTGATTTTCTAGTAATACCTTGATATATTAGATCCTTTATGAAGTATATTATGCATAATTAAGTACAACAATGTTTTCTTATGTCTTGTCGTATCATGATGTGACATATGCCCACGCTGCAGCAGTAGCTCAAAGTTGCACGTTAAATTTATGTAATCTTTTTACTCCTTGCTAAACACTCAATATTCAGGGTAGGAAAAGGACTCATTGAATTGGTGTCAGGAATATGTGATCAAATGAAGTTTTATGTCAATGTGTCTATGCATGATTTTTCAGCGAGATGTAAATAAATGTGGCACTATAAAGTTGCTATGCAGTGTGCGTCGTTACAGTCAGACACTGTCGTGATATGCAGTGTGCGTCGTTACAGTCAGACACTGTCGTGATATGACCTTAACATGAGGGATGTTTAACCCATAAACACATACAAAAATGTCTACAAAGGATCCTAAGTTGGTCAAAAAATGTATACATACATGTACCTGCTGGGAGTAGTATGTTAAATACGTGGGAGGGGGCACAAATCTGATCGAACAGGTACATTTATTTTTCAGTATTAATAAATATATATAGTGAATTTTAATAAAACATGGAGCGGTGTTTGTATAGTTGTTGATTCGCCACTGGGGAACTTACCACTCTTAATGCGAACACGTTTTAGTGCGAAACCACCCGGAAAAACAATGAAGAGAATGAGATGTATCAATATATTTGACGGCAGAATGACAGTGGCATGCCACTTAATACATTTTGTTCCAGCTATGTACTGATATACACGAACCATGTATGAACAGTTTACACCGTTTAATACAGTCTGTGCGAGTGACACAGACATTTGCCGTTAGGGGAATGACTTACGTTAGATCCAGAATTCGTTTTTTCAGAATCTCGTTCAACGACAACGTAACTCCCACAAAAAGCTCGTTCGTTGTAGCTATTTCCTTGTCTGTGTCGATATTAAGTTTTGTCACGTCGTCAAGAACACGACCATGCCCGACCTTGTATTCAATGTTCGTGTCAAAGCCACATATCACCGAGAATGCTGTAAATAGCATCAGAAATCGTACACATGGCATCTTGTTTACGTTCATTCACAAAATGAAGCCCGAACCGCATCTCTGTTTTCATTGGTCCGCTTAAAATAGAAATACAAACTTTTACGCGGGCAAGTTCAAATTTACTATTATTGTGGTCATTAATTTGTGTGAATGATTTTATTGTCAAATATGCAAATATTCTTTTATAATTTAAATCAATCAAGTATAATGAACTGTAACGTTAGAGCGGTGGAAACTGAACAAATACATTATTGAACCAACAAAGGGCCTATGAAGGTCAATAATCACGGTACAGTAACATGTAAATTTATTCGACATTATAATAACTGAACATACATTTACATTGCAACTATTGTACTGGTCGGCATTCAGGGGTAAAACTGGGGTACCAAATGGGCCTAAAGTTTATAATTAAAGTTTGCATATATACCATTGGGTCATGTATGATCATATTTGCCCAAGACATGATCAGTGGTAAAAATATGCCATACTTTTTCCACCAAAGCTCAACACAACAAATATAAATATTCCATAAGTAGTTTAATTTCTGGCTCTATAAAGTGGAGGCTGTTCTCTACTTTATTATCAAATTTATCTCAGTAGGTCTTAAAGATTGACCTTCATTTTACAAAATGTACATGACTTTGACTTTAAATGTCCCTCCACGGTGAGTTCAAGTTTTGACTTCACTCTCATTGTAAGTGGGGGGCATAATAGTGTTACTCAAGTCTTTTTCCTTTGTCTGTACATATGATTGACATGTGTCACGCTTGTTGTTATCACACAATTAGCTTTTGAGAGAACTGAAGGTTTCCTATTATATTTGACATATTTAGTTTTGTATACTCTGGGATCAATATAAACTTATATTGATCCCAGGTATACTGTACTGTATATGTATCAGAGCGATAGAAAGATCAAGTTTTAAATTTTAAATCCAACCATTTGTACTACTGTAGAGCTTATATGGCCCACTTTAAGTCACATATTTGATTTCTGCACAAGAACTTCTGAAGGAATCGACAAAATGAAATTAATTTGTATTTGAAATATATGTGTGTGTAATCCATTATTATGAAGGTTGATTTCCATATATGTGAATAGCCAATCAGTCGTACCAGAGTTATGGCCCTTTTGGTTGCATATTAGGTTTTTGCACCATATCTTTTAAAGAAATTGTGGAAATTGATTCTGACATATTTGGCATAAATACATATAATCTCAATGATATGTACATAGGCCAAGTTTTTACAGTTCGTCCATCTGTCCCATAAGATAACATTTGAAAGTCAAGTTTTCTTTAATTTTGTCCATTTGTCAATTTGTCATGTTATTTATTGACCTTGAATTATAATCTCTGTACCCCCAAATGTAAACAAAGCGTCTTTTTATTAAGGTTTCTTCATTGCTACCATCTAGTCACATATGAAGTATTCCATTATAACTTTTTTGTCAATTGTAAGTTTGGCCCCTTTATTTCTAACTTTAATCCCCAAATTTGATTAAAAATGATCCCTTAGATCCATCCATATGTTCCGGTATACAAATTTACAGTCTTTAGCTCTTAGTGAATGAATTTGAGAACCTTACCTTTGATAAATATGACTTTGACCTTTTGACCTGTGGATATCCCAAAATGAGATCCTGTCTTAATTCCAAATCCTCAACTCATTCTCATCAACTGTATACATGTCATTGTATTTTGTATGGTAAGATTACCATATTTTTTTCCTCCCTTGACTACAAATCATGTAATCTTATATAAAGTTTTAAAACACTAAAACAAAAGCATCATGCATACACAGAAACATTTAAACACCCAAACAATGAAAGAGAACCATTGAACGCCAAAAAAAACCTATTAAGACACCAAAACTATAAAAACCATTGATACACCAAATAGAAACCAACTCCTGAAGTACCAAATAGTAACCAATTCCTGAAACACCAAATAGAAACCAACTCCTGAAGAACCAAATAAAAACCAACTCCTGAAGTACCAAATAGAAACCAACTCCTGAAACACTGAATGGTAACAAACCCAACACTACTATTAAAACCAATGAAACACCAAATAGAAACAAACTCATAAAACACTGAATGGTAACATACCCACCAAAACTATCAAAACCATTGAAACACCCAATAGAAACCAACTCCTGAAACATAAAATGGTAACATACCCACCAAAACTATCAAAACCACTGAAACACCAAATAGAAACCAACTCCTGAACACTGAATGGTAACAAAAGCTTCAAAACTATCAAAACTCCTAAAACACCAAATAAAAACCTTTTTCTGAAACATCAAATGGTAACAAACTGTGAGAAACACCAAATAGAAGCCAACTCCTGAAACACCAAATGGTAACAAACTCCTAAAACACAAAGATTATCAAAACCACTGAAACACCAAATAGAAACCAACTCCTGTAACAACAAATGGTAACAAACTCCTGAAACACCAAATAGAAACCAACTCCTGAACACTGAATGGTAACATACCCACCAACACTAACAAAATAACTGAAATACCAAATAGAAACCAACTCTTGACAAACCAATAGTAACAAAACCACTGAAACACAGAATAGAAAACAACTCCTGTTACAACAATGGTAACAAAACCACTGAAACACCGAATAGAAAACAACTCCTGAAACACTGAATGGTAACAAACTCCTGAATTGCCAAATAGAAACCAACTCCTGAAAAACCAATGGTAACAAAACCACCAAAACACCGAATAGAAACCAACTCCTGAAACACAAAATGGTAACAACTCCTGAAACACAAAATAGAAACCAACTCCCGAATAACTGAATGGTAACAACCCACCAAAACTATCAAAACCACAAAAACACCAAATAGAAACCAACTCCTAAAATACTAACTAGAAACCAACCCCTGAAACACCAAATGGTAACCAGTTCATGAAACACCAAATAGAAACCAATTCCTGAAACACTAAATGGTAACAAACTCTTGAGACACCAAACAGAAACCTATTCTTGAAACACCAAATGGTAACAAAGTCTTGAAACAACCAATAGAAACCTATTCTTGAAACACCAAATGGTAACAAACTCTTGAAACACCAAATAGAAACAAACTTTGGAAACACTAAATGTTAACAACTCTTGAGACACCAAATAGAAACCAACTCCTGAATAACAAAATGATAACAAACTCCTTAAACACCAAATAGAAATCAACTCCCGAATAACTGAATTGTAACATATCAACCAAAACTATCAAACCACTGAAACACTTAATAAACCGACTCCTATTCTTGAAATGCCAAATGGTACCAAACTCTTCAAACACCAAATAAAACCAACTCCTGAAACACAATATGGTAACAAACTCCTGAAATGACAAACTGAAACCAACTCCTGAAACACCAAATGGTAACAAACTCCTGTAACACCAAATAGAAACCTATTGCTGAAACACAAAATGGTAACAAACTTCTCAAATGACAAATTGAAACCAACGCCTGAAACACCAAATAGAAACCAACTCATGAAACACCAAATGGTTACAAACTCCTGAAACACCAAATAGTAACCAACTCCTAAAACACCAAATGGTAACAAACTCCTGAAACACCAAATAGAAACCAACTCCTGAAACACAAAATGGTAACAAACTCCTGAAACAACTTATAGAAACCAACTCCTTAAGACTGAATGGTAACAAACCCAATGAAACTATCAAAACCAATAAAACACAAAATAGAAACAAACTCCCGAATAACTGAATGGTAACATACCCACCAACACTAACAAAATTACTGAAATACCAAATAGAAACCAACTCCTGACAAACCAATGGTAACAAAACCACTGAAACACAGAATAGAAAACAACTCCTGTTACAACAATGGTAACAAAACAAATGAAACACCAAATAGAAAACAACTCCTGAAACACTGAATGGTAGCAAACTCCTTAATTGCCAAAAAGAAAATAACTCCTGAAACACCAATGGTAACAAAACCACCAAAACACCGAATAGAAACCAACTCCTGAAACACTGAATGGTAACAAACTCCCGAAATGCCAAATAGAAACCAACTCCCGAATAACTGGATGGTAACAAACCCTCCAAAACTATCAAAACCACAAAAATACCAAATAGAAACCAACCCCTGAAACACCAAATGGTAACCAGTTCATGAAACACCAAATAGAAACCAATTCCTGAAACACCAAATGGTAACAAAGTCTTGAAACACACAATAGAAACCTATTCCTGAAACTCCAAATGGTAACAAACTCTTGAAACACCAAATAGAAACAAACTCACTAATAACTGAATGGTAACATACCAACCAAAACTATCAAACCACTGAAACACAAAATAAACCAACTCCTATTATTGAAATGCCAAATGGTAACAAACAATTAGAAACCAACTCCTGAAACACAATATGGTAACAAACTCCTGAAATGACAAATTGAAACCAACTCCTGAAACACCAAATGGTAACAAACTCCTGAAATGACAAATTGAAACCAACGCCTGAAACACCAAATAGAAACCAACTCCTGAAACACAAAATGGTAACAAACTCCTAAAACACCTAATAGAAACCAACTCCTTAAGACTGAATGGTAACAAACCCATCGAAACTGGTTACTCCTGAAATGACAAATAGAAACCAAATCCTGAAACACCAAATAGAAACAAACTCCTGAAACACCAAATAGAAACCAACTCCTGAAACACCAAATAGAAACCACCTCCTGAAACACCAAATAGAAACAAACTCCTGAAACACCAAATAGAAACAAACTCCTGAAACACTAAATGGTAACAAACTCCTGAAACACCAAATAGAAACCAACTCCTGAAACACCAATGGTAACAAACTCCTGAAACACCAAATACAAACCACCTCCTGAAACACCAAATACAAACCACCTCCTGAAACACCAAATACAAACCAACCTGAAAATACACCAAAATCAAAACAACTAAAACACAAAAAATAAAACAAATGACTGAAATACTAAATAGTAACAAACCCGCCAAAGCACCAAGAACTATCAAAACCACTAAAACACCAAATAGTAACAAACCCGCCAAAGCACCAAGAACTATCAAAACCACTAAAACACCAAATAGTAACAAACCCAAGAAAGCACCAAGAACTATCAAAAACACTAAAACACCAAATAGTAACAAACCCGCCAAAGCACCAAGAACTATCAAAAACACTAAAACATCAAATAGTAACAAACCCGCCAAAGCACCAAGAACTATCAAAAACACTAAAACACCAAATGGTAACAAACCCACCAAAACACCCAAAACTATCAAAACCGCTAAAACACCAAATAAAAGAAAAACCCTAAAAAACCAAATGGAAACAAACAAGAGGCCCATTTGGCCTTAACATCCATCTGGATTGGCATTTGTATACTTTTGACCCTAAGGCCCTGCCTTGAGCAAACTTTGTGCTCCATGCCCTAAAGTTACTACAAACCAAAGCATTAAGCTCTAGACCTTCTAGTTTTTTTTTTAAAAAAGATTTTTGAAATTTTGTCAAATTTGACCCCTAAAATGCGTAATCTTTTTTGGGACCCCAGGGTCAAGCCTTGAACAAACTTGGTTATCCATGACTAAAAGTTACTACATACCAAAACATTAAGCCAAAGGCCATCTAGTTTATTAGAAGGAGATTTTTGAAATTTTGTCAAATTTTCCCCCTTTTGACCCCCAAAGTGGCCCCCCTGGGGCCCAAACCTCTTCATTTCAACAAATCTGAATTCCCTTCCCGCAGAGATGACTTCTATACCAAGTTTGGATGAAATTGGTCCAATAGTTTTGGACAAGAAGACAAAACTGTGAATAGTTAACTCTTTGCTATAGTGTTGAACTTTGACCCCAAAATGCGTAATCCATTTTTGACCATAGGGTCAAACCTTGAACACACTTGCTTCTCCATGCCTAAAAGTTACTACATACCAAAACATTAAGCTCTAGGTCTTCTAGTTTATTAACAGAAAATATTTGAAGTAATGACAAATGTTCACCCTTTTGGCCCCCTAGTGGTGCCCCCTTTGGGCCGAGTGCCTTCATTTGAACAAATCTGAATCCCCTTCCCCTAGGGATACTTCCTGATAAGTTTGGATGAAATGGGTCCATTGGTTTAGGAGAAGAAGTCAAAAATGTTAAAAGTTAACGACGACGGATGACGGACGGGATTTGTATGAGAAAAGTCCACCTTGGACCTTTGGTCCAGATGGACCTAAAACTGCCACAAAAAATAATTTTGAATGTTTGTTTCTTTTGGGTTTAGTGTCGCTTTAACTCATTTATAGGTCATATCAAGACAGTTTCTGCTTGCGACAGTGCACATTTATTGCGACTTTATAGTGCTGTCTCACTGAAATATCATGCCGCAGACACATTGACATGATTCTTCATAAAATCATTGAAACACAGATACAAATAAAACATTGAAACATCAAACAAAATTCCAGAAAAACCCCAACTGAAACATCAAACACAGAAGCAAAACAATTTTAACAAAAAGTATTAATCACAAAGAAAACATTGAAATACCAAACAAAATATAACCACCAAACACAGACAAGATAATTGAAACACTACCCACAAACAAATTCAGTGAAACACCAGATTAACAGATTAACCTACTGAAACACCAATGTTAACAAAATCACTGAAATACCAAACATAAACAAAACAACTAAAACACCAAACACAAACAAAATAGCTTGAACACAACAAAACCACCAAATAATTAGCAGAAACACAGACACAGCCATTCAAAAGCAATCAGAAGCAAAACAACTGAAAAACGACTCAAACACTAAAAAGAAACAAAACTACTGAGACACTGAATGCTAACAAAACTATTGAGGCACCAATACCAACAAAACTACAGAAATACCAAACACAAAATAAAGCAGGAAAACACATAACAAACCCATTGAAGCGCCCAACACAGACAAAAGCAATGAAAGAATCAATTATACCACTGAACCACAAAGAAAATACCATTAAAACAACAATCACAAGCAAAACCAATGAACCATTGAAAAGAAACTAAACCATTGAAACACCAAATACAAAGAAACTTTTTAAGACAACATATGGATAAAAAAATTACTGAAACTCCATTTGGATAAAAATCCACTGAAACCCCAAACACAAACAAAACCACTGAAACACCCCAAACACAAACAAAACCACTGAAACACCCCAAACACAAACAAAACCACTGAAACAACCCAAACACAATAAAAACCACTGAAACATTATAGAAATAGTCATTTCAGAGGGTTAGTATCTCATGTATCACATGCGACATCTCATCACACTATCCTGTTTATTAACTACATTAACTAATTGATATGACCTCAATTAAGTCACCATAAGTTACCAACTGTTCAAGGCATGTTAGCCCACACTTACAATTGACTTGGTGTAATTCAATAAAGTCATATGGTGGAATAAGTAAAGCTTTGTAATTAAAACAAAACTAAAATAAAAATATATGTAAAGCGATGCATTTATTGATAATATGAAAACCTACAATGCATTTATTGAGAATATGTAACCAAACTTAAAACAAGTGATTGTAATTTTTTTTATGTGACCACAGAAATATAAGGTAGCTAGTCCATGTTAAATTGTTCATGTATCACATCCTCTATATAACACAGGTTCACAGTCTTAAGTAGACTCACTGCAACTTGTTATGTTTAATGACCACAGAAATGTAAGCTAGTCCATGTTAAATTGTTCATGTATCACATCCTCTATATAACACAGGTTCACAGTCTTAAGTAGACTCACTGC
>JAUMGZ010183639.1:0-13796 GCA_032359645.1 Pododesmus macrochisma
AGACACATTGACGTGATACCTCACTCGGTCACAGTATACTGACACCGAGCCAACCAGTCCTCCTCCAACCCATTATTTCTACGTGTTTAGCAGGGAGCGAGGAGAGTGCCCAAACTTAATGCCTTGGGTTGTGACGCCACCGGGATTCGAACTAGCGAACTGGTTCCTCACCAGTGTACCAGCTGCGAAGCGAACACGTTAGCCCTCACGGCCACCGCCGCTGGTGTGTCCAAAATAGCTGTTTATATTAGAAGAGTACATTTAACATTCATACTTTGGGTTGCTATATACTATATACTAAATTTTTGATTTGGCATTGTTGTGTTGTTATTTGGTGGAATTGTCTTAACAATCAGGCATTCTCTCCTCCCCTTGACTCCCTGCCTTTGTCAATCTAGGTCTGGTCCATTTTCATGTTCATTTTCTCTTGACAATCCAATGAGGACAGCTGATTCCTAGCTATACGTTTGAATGTAGGACAACATTCTCTTACACAAAGAACTTTTTTGCATTTCCTACAGATATTATTATCTCTGCTAAGTTTTTTTTTAAAGAAGTTATTAATAATGTACTTTACACATATTAGTTTTTCATAAATATATTAGCATAGGAGGGGCAGCTCTAACATGAATGTAATGTTTGCCATAAAAATTGAAATTGTTGTAACAAAAAACCAATTTCAAAAGACTTGAGGCCCTTGTATGATATTGTTTATGCTGGCATCTGTTCGAGTGGACTCAATGCAATCAATATTAGACCTTAACTTTGTTAGGTATGTTAACGTATAAAGAAGTAACAACAATTTCAGCAATTAAAGCAAATTCTGGTTAACAATCTCCTTTTTAGTTTTGAAATGAAACATGCAGCGTCTTTAATATGAAGGGATTAAAAGGAGACATTCTTAAGAACATGACTGTATGCTCTTCAACGAAACTTCTGATTTTTCTTTAGGTTTGTTGTTTCAATCTTCCATAGGTCATTCTGGTAGGATGCCATTACTATTAATCTTCGGCATTAAGTAACAGTTTAAGCTCCCAATGATTTGAGTCCTTCAAAGACTTTTCCCAAGATTTCTCACTTGTTTAGAATTAAGAAAAAACGATATCTAAATCAGAGGGCCTGGTGACAATGAAATTGAAGTAACTTGTTGTTTATTATTTCTGAATTTATTTTGTCAGATCTTCCCATATCTTCAGGTAGTAGTTCTGATCATTTAGTTGGTAATTTGCCATTTGACTATGTCAGTAGAGTGGATCATTGATTAGCTGATCCTTTGTTCGGTTTTGTTACAGCAATTTTTGAATTCTGTGTCAAATTCTTAATACACGTTTGTTCTTTGACAGTGATATTTGTAGTTGGGTGGTCTTAAAGTTTTCTTACAAATTCTTTCTTATAAGTCGTGTTATATTTACATCTATACGGGAGTTCTTCTCCTTGTTATTAAGATGTTTGGATGCTTTTTGTCAAATGTTTTGTTCTGTGATGCATTATCATGATCCAAATTTATTTTTTCGTAAGTGCATGCATGCAACGTCTTCAGATTTATTGATAATGCTTTGTTAGGTTCGTGTAATCAGCTCCATTCTTAATATTAACATTTTGTTAGGTACATGCATTAATCTCTTTAAAATTAACACTTTATAAGGCAAGATATTCATTTTTATCCTAAACGTTTACTCTTTGCTAGAATGAAGTAATCATCTGCAGCCTTAACAATAACAATGTGGTAGGTACATAATTGTATTCATCTGAACAGCTTTTAAAAACAATCTTGCTATCTTTAGTCAATTGTAAATTGTGACAGTCCTTAATTATGTTCAACACACCAACTCTTGTCGTAGATATATCAATGTTTTTATCAAGATTATACAAATATCCTTAAAAGGTTTCATTGTACTTGACTCCTTCTACTTGATCAACTCATTTGGTAGATACATCCTGTGTTTATCCAGCTGAAAAGGTCACATAATAAAGTATATCACTACATGCATAACATAATAACAGAATCACTTCATAGTATACACTTTACCTGTAATAAACCCATGACTCTTTTGGCATAAAATGGGGAAATACTTGTGGCGTGCCTCCATCCCATGTCTGTTAAATCCATCACCAAGATTACACCATTTATTTGTGTTTCTTCTTCCTGTGTGCAATACAACCAAGTTTAACAATGTTTAAATCAAACTTAATCAGCAGTTTCAATTCTTTTTATCAAAATAACTTATCACCTGAAAAAAGTCTTGATATTCCATTTTTGGGGGTTTTTTTTGTATAAAAGTAATAGATGCAAAATTTATTTATTATGCCTCTCCAAAGAATGTATTAATACAACCATTAATTTTTGGTTGATGATCTTACAGTCATTGTAATCATAAAAATAAAATCCAATTTATTCAGCTACACAGCTAGAAAATTATACATATGTTAATACATTTTAGTTTATTTCATTGAGGTTTGAAAATGTAATCTCAAGATCACAATCAAATGGTTAACAGAGCAATTTTTCTATACCTACTTAATATGAGTCTGGTTTTTCACACCAGATACAGAAGAGGAGTGAATCCCATTTTATATAAGAATAAAAGTCAACATCATACCTCTATAATCTTACTCATTGTCATGAAATTTGTCCGGAAGACGTCATCAATGCTATACCTTGATGGATCCCACTTACCTAAAATAAGCAGCAACAATTAAGTTATTTTGTTCATATCAACTGAAAAACTTGAATGGCGATAGAAATATGTCTTCATCTTTATCAATGCATAAGTAATATGAATTAAATCTTTTGGAATATGAAAAGGTAATAATGTTATTTAATACCGTTAAGAAACTTTTGTGTATATTGTATTGTAATAAGTATGACCTAGTAAAACAATATACATTTCAAAAGCACAACTGGTAGCTAGAAGAGAAGGTACAGTGTAAAACTCAAAACAAAAACCAGAAGAGAGAGATTGAATTACATAGTTTATCTTTTTGAATGGTTTAGAAATATTTAAAGGAGAATAGTGGTGCCTGCAGTAATGCAGTATTAACTTGCCAATGACAACTGTGACAACTGTGACAACAATAGATCTCACATCATGTTGCCAATGACAACTGTGACAACAATAGCTCTCACATCATGTTGTTTAAAATATTAAAAAACTGAACTGATAACAGTATTATATCTGGATTTTGAATAAAAAGTTCTTGGGTTGGAAAACAAATAAGGAAGGTAGAGTTTATGTTTATGTTTTATTGAGTTAGCGTCCCTTTAACTCATGTATAGATCATATCTAGACGGTGTCTGCTTGGAAGGTAGGGTTAACTGAAACACACATATTTTTAATGATGAATAGAAAATGTTGCACTTAAATAGACAAACAACAAAGACGGTATGTATAGACTACAAAATGTTTCAGTCCTAGATACATTTTCCACACTGCATATATGTATACAAAGAAGTCAGTAATTTTATAGAATATTTCTTTATTTTCCTTAAGAGCCCATTTTCCCCCTTCTAGTGATAGGATCGTACAATCCGAAGCACTACACAAACTTTACAAATGTTTTACATTCATTAGTTTTCCTGCAATTTCCTTTGGGTTTTTAGATCAAAACCATACTTAAAAGTAGCAACTTTTATAATGACATACTTAATATTGAATATCTCAAACATGTGATGACAAAATAAAGTTTTCATAAGCACACATGATCATTGAGCATGTACACAATGTAGTTGTTGTTCAATAATATGTTGCTGTAACCAATCAACATGTTACATTATACAAAAGAGTACATAAAGAATTTAAAATCAGATCAGATCACCATGCCATGCAGGGACTGGTTTTTTTTTTTTTTTGATTACCCCTAGAATGCTATAAAAAAAAATTAGTAGGATTAATTGTTTGTCTATAGTGTTAGTAAAAATAAATATCCCTTAAAAGATCATTTAGATGCTTAAAATCTTTTAATCAATACAAAACGTGTAACATAATGTCAATTTAAGATTGAAAAACTTCATCCTTACTAATATTTAGTTTGCATGCCTTTACTACACCTGCATGTGTTCCAGATAAATTATAATGATTCATATTATTCTAAAACAGCTGGAATAATGACGTTTGCAACATGTTATATTATCTATGAATCTTTCCTAAAAATTATTATTTTTGTGGCTCAATCAATACAAAGTAACAAATTCAAACCTGGTCTAAAAACCATAACTCTCCTTCCATTTTTGTCTCTGTGGGGAAGTATCCCTGTAACACCATCTTCTAACACATGTTTCACCGCAGATGGACGCAAGTTTTGAAATATATCTTTATTTTGAAGCTTCATCTCAAAATGAGTCTGTATTAATTTAAACGCCCTGTCATAGTCAAACTTTTTTGCTCGTAAAAATCTCAGGAGATAGGCATCGTCTGTGCGGATGTGTAAATCTACAACAAAATAAGAATTGAGCAACATCATATAATTTAATTAGTTATGAAATAGACTTTGTTTTTAGAGGACCAGATAATGGCAATTGATACTGCTTGGTGGTTTAATATATTAAGTTACCTGCTTTTTAGGTTTAATTTCCGAGTCAATTATATTCAGAGTTGTATATCTAACACTCTGTGTATGTTATATTCATTACATTCCACTTACCTTTCTGCTTCAGTACCATATCTCTTAAAGCCTCTATATCTCTACTCCTACATTGTGCTTTTTCATTTAGTTCAGTTTCTGCCTTCTTTATCAATTCTGGAGACAAAGTGCACACATACTCCTCCTCTTTTGTTTTTGAAGCCTCAGCCATATTAGGCCTTTAATTCAATCTGAAAATGAGGTAAATCAAATATTAGATAAATTCTGTTCTAGTGATCATAAGAAACACATTTCTTTTATGGAATGAATCTGGTTAATGTCATCTGCACTGCAGAGGCATTGAATAATTGAACAACATTACATACTGGAACATTTATTTGCTAGAATCCGCCAGAAAATAATCACATCATTGTATTTTTTGGTCACTTAAAAATGACGAGTGGAGGAAAAATTGTCCAACATTCGGTCATGTTCATTTCAATCCAAAAATCTTCGTTCATTGGCTGTTTCCTTATTTGGAACACAAGGTCACTCCATATATGGGAATACAAGTACGCTATCTACCATATATGGAATTGACCTTGATTGAAATGAAAATGGCTGAATGTTGGACTATTTTCCTCAACTCATCGCTTTTAAGTGACCAAACTGATAGAAAAATATGATGATGTGATTATTTTCTGGCAGATTCTAGTAAATAAATGTTCCGGTGCGTGATATATCAAGTGACAGTTTTGTATTCCTAAGCAAATGGAAGAAAATGTTTGGTTACTTTTTGTCGGGCAGTAGAGGCTAGTTTTCGACTTGTTTTTAATAGCACGGATCTAGCTCTGCCCCTAAAACAAATATATCAGAAAACGGCATTCGTTCGAGGGGCACAGGAATCTCTGCCTACTGTTTACTGGCTATCTCCTATTTTTTTAGTTTTAGATCTTAAAACAAACTCTCATATTGCATACTGATATATGTGCTAATATTAATCTATGTGCTTTTATTTGCTTTTTGGTTTTAATTGATACGTGTCAATACGGTACGGGTGGTTTTGCACAAAAACAAGTGGGTTTCGTCCCGAGTGGTTTCGTCCTGAGTTGTTTCGCACTAGGTAATAAAGTACATATGTATATATTATCACAATTAACTTGTTTTTGTTGTTTCTTTTCTAATTTTGTTTATTGTGTGTGCACATTCATGATACATGTATATAATGAAGTATATAATATTAACGTTTCCACTAACGTTACAAAACTGTGCTACGCTACTTAGTCGTCAATGTTTCCTTTTTAATTGTATATAAATATATATATATATAAATGTTTAGTTTATATGACTATTTGAAATAATAAATTATTAAAAGAAGTTTTTAATACAATAGTGAAAATCTAGTAACTGTAGAGGTCATGAGTTTTCTTTAGAGAAAGAGTAATTATAATTAATTAAGATGTTGTTATGGCGTTGTCGTAGTAGAATTGGAGTTTTGATAGTTTTTCGTTGTTGCTTACTTGACTTCAATAAAAATACAAGCTGAAATTAATTCAGAATCGTTTAAATTTCAATAAAATATCTTTCTAACAATACACAATACATTAAACATTGACGTAATGTGTCTATATAAAATTTTGTGCTTAACCACTCAGGACAACTTGTTTTTGTGCGAAACCACTCAGGGCGACTTGTTTTTGTGCGAAACCACTCAGGGCGACTTGTTTTTTTTCCGAAACCACCCAGATTCGTCAATACCTTGTATTATGCAATTTAATTGTTTATACATGTAGTATGTAGAATCTGTCATTATATGTTATATATGTGTCGGTCAATAGCTCTTCAGAGTTTACGTCATTGTTATTATGTATACCGACTCGATCTAAATAAATATTTGTTATTGACATTGGCATACATATATGTACTTACTTGTAACAACTGTTTTGTCTCTACTGCACTAAACCTGCATCCACCCAGTAGCAGTGATATACAAGCGTTTTCCAGATATCACACTTGTTACAATTAAAAAAAAATTGTTTACGTTCAAATTACCCTGTTACAAAAACATTTTGGAACAATGGTCAGGAAGGTTGTCTGCGTTAGTCGGGATTGGCAGGTAATAAACATCCTGTGATCTAATTAATGACCGGTGCGTTCGGTTAAAATTGACAAATCGACCCCCATACAATTCGGCACCTATATTTTAAAAAGACAATTCGGCATCAATAATTATTTTGTTATCAAGACTAGTCCTGTACAGGAATATATCAATATATCACCTTGACTTGCTCAAATTTTGATTTAATTTGTTTATTCGTGATTATTACTGGTACATGTGTATGTCATATTAAATACAGATAACATAATTGTAATAACATAAACTGAAGAGAAAAAAACATTACTAATTGACTAATGAAACATTTATGCAAATTATCTTCAAATCCCGTGTGATTTCGTCGGCAAAATGTGAAGGTCATTTTGTCAGATAGCTTCTGGATGCCGCGAAGTTCCACAGAAGCTACGTTTCACTGGTGAGTTTTTTGCGATGAACTTTTCAAGCACGAAGCTGCTACGGATATCGTTTTGCAGAAAGTTTTCACAGTTACAGTGTATGTTTTACGCATGTGTTGTCAATAAGTTCGCCTTCGGTCCGTCCACGCTCTCTTTTATTGTCATTACTCATAAAAAGTATTTTTGACTTTCAAGAAATTCTGAGACTATGACACAATTTATAATTAGTCCTTCATTCGAAGTATTTGTTTGACTTTGTTTGTTTATTTGTTTATTAGGGTTTAGTGTCCTTTTAACACATGTATAGGTCATATCGAGACGGTGTCTGCTTGTGATAGTGCGCACTAATGAAGACATTTATAGTGCTGTCTCACTGAGATATCACGCCACAGACACATTGACATGATACTTCACTCGGTCACATTATCCTGGCACCTAGCCAATCAGTACTCCTTCTACCCAGTACTGCTAAGCGTTTAGCAGGGAGCAAGAAGATTACCTAATTTTTACGTCTTAAATTTTGACGCGACCAGGATTCGATCCCATGACCAGGGATTTTAGCACCGGTCTACCAGCTCATTCGAAGAAGAATATCCGTAATCATACAATCATACATATATGCTTTTAGGATTATGATATTTGTTGATATATAGATCTGTGAAATAAATTCCCAAATTAAAAAAAATTATATAAAGTGGACGAATGTCTTTGATGTTCTTTTCTTGTTTACCCCTACCTGGATGTTTCCTGTTATCTTGCTTAATGATATTTAAAGCCCAGTGTTCTATTATCTTCATTGTATAGTCATTGCCAGTAGTGAATTTCCAGTCAGAATTATAAACAGCGTTTATGGTTTCGCTGTTATTACATAAACTACTCATTTGCATATGTTCAGTTACAATAGTGTACGTGTCACAAAACTGACTTGACTTCAACACCAACTTTAAGCAACTTAAAACAATAACAAGAGCTGCTGTAGAGCAGCATAGCTCGTCTATTACCAACATTCGTGAATCTAATAAGCCATCACTTGCTGTGCCTTACAGAGTATATAGTTGCTAGTGTTTGTCTTTACATATCAAAAAAATTATTTTAAATGAATATATTATTAAATTTGTTCACTTTCATAATAAGACTCTTTTTTATATGTGATCCATCCCCATGACCCCACCCTCTCTGGCCGGCCCCTGGGGGTTGTATCAAAAACAGAAAGTGTTGTGCACTTCTCCATACATAAATCTACCATGTCTAAAAGTTTCAAGTTCCTACCTCAAACAGTGTAGAAAAAGTTATTTTACCCCTTATCCCTAAAGTACCCCCCCCCCCCTCACCATATGCTAAAACTAATTGCTGTAAAATGTAGAACTCATGATAAGGTTTTTTTTTATATGCTATAAGACTCAATTTGTTTTAAAAATATTTCACCCCACCTCCACTTGGGGTCTTATAAAAAATGCACTTCTCCATACCTATATCTTACTTGTCTAAAAGTTTCAAGTTCCTACCCCAAACAGTGTAGAAAAAGTTATTATTTTACCACCTCTAGGGGGTCATATAAAAAATCCGAAAGTGTTGTGCACTTCTCCATACATAAATCTACCACGTCTAAAAGTTTCAAGTTCCTACCTCGGAGGAGATGTCGTTTAAAGGTATACTGTCAAATTTACCCCTTTTGGCCCCGCATACCTGTCCCCTGGGGGATAGGGAATTCATTTGTACAATCTTGAATCCCCTTCCCATAAGGATGCTTCCTGCTAAATTTGGTTGAAATCTGCCCAGTAGTTTCACAAGAACTAGAACTTGCTCTAAAACTTTAACCTTTAGAACTTGCCCAAAAACTTTAACCAATTCCAAAAGACTTGTGTTTAGGACCAATAATGAGTAAATATGGTCCAATTTGTTGCTAAGGAACCTCCAAGCAAGTGCTGTAACCATATTACAATGTAACATGAATTAAAAGTTGAGTTAAACACCAAAACACAGCTTGCCCAAAAACTTTAACCAAGTGGGACGGCGACAGCGACAGGGACGCCAACGCTGACACCGTTGGTACTGCTATAGCCCCTATTCTTCAAACAGATGAGCTAAAAATTCAAGTAATTTTATCCTGGTATAATTTACTACTTTGGAAAGTTTTATTAAGAATGCATACATCTGACATCCAATATAAGTTCTTTGGTTGCTGTATCCATGTCCTTTACAAATGCTGAACAAGTGTACACTCCTTCCGTATCTTTTGAAGCCCGCAATGTATGAAATTTGCCGTTTACAACTTTTTTGTTATTTAAAATCCATGAGACTTCTGGATTGTAAGATCCAAAGGCATCACAGAACAACTTCACTTTGGATTGGTCCTCTACGATTCCAGTTGGACTCTGATAAACAGTCACGTCAAAGAACACTGAAGTAAAAATAAGTAATATCAATTAGTCAAAACGCACTGGAGTAAAAATAATTCATATAAATGAACCAAAAACCTTGAATTAAAAATAGTAAACATCAATGTGTCAAAAAACATTTAAGTAAAATAATAACAACAATTAGTCAAAATAAAATTTAAGTAAAAATAAAAAACATCAATGAGTAAACAAGAGGTCCATTGGACCTGAATATCCATCCAAATAAAGCACAACTGTAGTTCAATTTTTGGTAAAGAATCTTGTATAAATAAAAGGTTTTTTAAATGTTGTTAATTTTACCAAATGGCTGCCCTTGCAGGCCGAGGCCAATCATGTGAACAAATCTTATTTCTCATCTCTTAGGAATGCTTAATTCCTACTAAATTTGTTAGAAATTGGTTCAATTGTTTTTTAGAAGTTGAAAATGTGTAAAGCTAACATATTCGCCATTGTACGTAGAACTTTGACTCCAAAATGCTTAACCTATTTTTGAACCCTAGACTTAGGTCTTAAACAAACCTGTCTTTATGCCTTATGGTTACTACATATGCAAGGATTAAGCTCTAGGCCGTCTATCTTAAGATTTTTTTTGAAATCTTGTCAAATTTTACCAATTTTGTCCCCTAGTGGCACCCCCTCGAAGCTGAGTCTTGGTGTCTGAATGATCACTTCCCTAAGGGATGCTTCCTACCAAGTGTGGTTGAAATTGATAAAGTGGTTTCGGAGAAATCAAAAGTTTGAAAAGTAAACAATGATTGATGATGGATGGAATTTGATTAGAAAAAGTACACCTTCAACTTTTCAATGAAAGTTTAGCCAATAAGAAACCCTTACAGCAAGATTGGACGGAGTTCCCAAACTTCAGACAAATTCTGAAATGGAACTGTGCAAAAAACATTTACATAAAATTTCATGAAAATCTGAGCAGTAGTTCTTCACAAGAAGTCGAAAAGGTATCTGCCAATCAGAAGCAACTACGACCATAATGAATGGAGTTTGGTAAAGTGAGACACAATTTTAAAAGGAGACCATAAGAGGAAGATACACATTAAGTTTTATGAGGTCCATTCAGTAGTTCTGACAAGCTTAAGAAGTCCAAAGTGAGAAAAGTTTTATGAACCACCACAACAAGAAGTAATGATGGCTAAAGCTAACCTGAGCTTAAAGTTTATGTATAGTGTGTTGGAATATACAACCCTTAATATTTTATTCAATTAACAAATTAGGACTGCATATATTCTTTTCACAATGTTTTTCTCCACCTAATTATAATTATATTCAAACAGAATGCTCACAAAGACATTAATTATTTCCTGAATAATCACATGAAACATACCAACAAACTGTAATGAATCCTGAAATAAAGCTCATAATGAGTGTTTAACACACAAACTGTCCATCAAAATGAACTGCACTTACCGTCAGGATGTGTTCTTACTGTAATCTTTGGTGAAGGAACACTGTTTCCCATTTTGTTGCGAGCTGTGACAAAAAATGTATAATGGGTGTCCTTAGTTAGCTCTGTAACATTGAAAGATGTTGTTGAAGTCGTCATCTACAATGAAGTAAAAAGTGTTACAAAATCATTGATAATAATATCACTTGATGTAATTTTAAATGTAGTGAAGTAAATATTTTCTTATTACAGAAAGATTTATTGTTAATTGATTAATTGATTAATTATTACATTGTAGATTAACTAAATCCAGGTTTAAAAAAGGAGACATAGTGGTTATCACATGAGTGACCATATGTTATAATAAATTTTACAATCTTGTTGATTAATTATCCATATTTTTGCACGAGTCTTGGCGTGTGCAAAAACGGACAATTTTTCAACGAGATTGTAAAATTAATGATAACACTAGGTCACGAATGCAATAATTGCATTCTCACAGAATACATATGATAATATTGCTGCTGTTATTGAAACATTGTTAACATTTGATGACATAGGTTTTACGCGCAGGAATATCACTAAATATTGCTCAAACCAATTGCTGCTAAAAACGAAAAATTTAACCAATAAAATACATCAAAATGTTTTAATTAGCAGGTATTACATTAAAATTTCAATAAATAACAACAGAATGTCTTATTTTCGAAAATTGTGAATCATTGCCGAACTCCTTTACCAAAGAATGTTTCACCCTCCAAGTTTTTTGTGATAGTGAATTCGAATGTTGAAAGAACCACCATATATTGGCCATGATGATGACGCAACTGAAATCACAGGGTTCATTTAAACTTTATCGCCTCCTCTAACAAGTTGATGAACATTATTTTCCTGAGGCTACAGCAAGAATTTGCATTGCTATTGACAGAACACGAGTTTGCTTGTGTGGACAGCGCCCTTTTTGATGGGACCTTCTCATAGCTGTTCTGTTTGTTTGATGATAACACACTGGAAACAATATTTTGTTGTTCCAAATTTAGCGAGCAGTATGGGTTCACACTCTGTACATTCTTATGTCCTGATGTCCAATAGAACAACATGAGAAAATATGGATAATTTTGCGATATAAGTGACAGCGTGTGACACATCAATATTGTCATTGACATTGTGTATTTCAACGTTGATGTTGTCACTTCAATTCCGAAAACAAGTGAGTGAAGGAATTTATATCTAAAAAGACTTGTGCTTGATATCAGGTTTCTTTCAAATATAAAAATTCTATGGATTATGTACAATTTTTTGGGAATTAAATTTCACATAAACAAGGCAAGATTTTACTTTTATTATTGGTTAAAAAAATAGTAATATCAATCTGTCTTAGCAACAAACTTCCTCTTTAAGCCTTTGTTGTTGTGTTGCGACATAATGTGTGTGCTTACTTTTCTTTGGAGAAATTTGAGTATCAGGTTGTAAATGATAATTCATAATAACAGATGATTCAGTGATATTAGTTTTGGCCTGGTGTGATGTTGCCTTGTAGGTGCCGCTTCAGCGAGGGTTATAACATCTGTTGAAACTTCACCATTTTTAAACATAATATCATGAAAATGGTTTTTGATTCTACGTGGAAAATCCTAAGTTCTCGCTCATGTCTACAGCAGTTCCAATATTTTCATTGCAAAGTGGTAGTATCGCCAAGTTTGACAGCTGTCAATAGAAGCCGTCAAGCGCCATATGTTTGCTTATCGTTTATAGATGATGCACTCAATTGAAAACAAACCAATAAACACATGTGTATGTCAAAGGTCAAAACAAAAATAGTGCTTATTGAAGTTCAAGGTGTTTCCTTTGCACAATCTGATTGGTTTAAAACGTATTTTGAGGTGAAGGTCGGCCATTTTTAACCAATCAAATCACAGATAAGGCATAATCAACAGTGTGCTATTCTTCATTTGGGTTGATTAAAAAATCAAAGGCAACAATTAATAAGAAAGTTTTTTCAATGGAAGAACACAATATTAGATGATGTTTGAATGAAATGAAGGTGCCAAAGAATTTTGCAATAAGAACTTGATTGCATGTTTGCCATATTCAAATGTTTTTTACATTTCAACATAATTATACAGTAAACTGTATCAGGAACTTGTAGGAGAAAATAGCACCACAACTTGTCACGATTGATTTTCAGGTTTCATCTAACTCAAAAACCTGATAACAAATCGTAACTCATATTCATTCCAGTTAAACATCTGTCTTTGTCTAGTCCACTTACATATTTCTCTGTAGACTCTTGGGAGTCTGTCTGATAGTAAGCTACATCATAGACACAGTTAGAGTCACAGTTGTATCTTGGCTTAATCCAGGCGAACACAACAAAAACAGAATGACGCACTTCAACACGCAACCTTTCTGGGGGGCTAGGAAGATCTAAAATTCCTACAAAATAACCCAGCCAAGAATTCTTTAAGATTTCAAGTTAGTAGACAATATTTGCATCAGACAAACAACGTTTATCATCAATGGGAATACATATTATTTATCTGAATTTCTGAGAGAAAAAAATTCTTTTATCATTTATTTGGGACATGAATAGATATATCAACTATGAGAAACATAATTAACACTCGATTAAGTCATGTGGTTAACTGATCTGTCGCCCTTAAATAACAGTATCAAAAAGGATTGGATGGCTCAGCTACTAGTGTCAGAACATACATTCTAGAATTAGTGGGAATAACATTGTTAATATGACTGAATGGTAATAATATTCATTAATAACATATAAAATTCAATAAACAAACCATTTCTTAATAATCTTGTATCCTTCATAATCAGTGTATAACTGGTACACAGGGCAGCCTCAATATCCTAAACTATAGCTTGTACAATATTGAGTTTTGTGTTATTATTTATGTACCTAGTCACATACG
>JAUMGZ010183650.1:0-13796 GCA_032359645.1 Pododesmus macrochisma
CTATTTTCAGAATGCTTATACATATTCATAAAATGTCATGGAATATTAATATTGTATAGTTTGGTTTCATTTCCAACTTAAAACACTTTTCAGCATACTTGGATGACTTTTTAGTTTTTCATATTATCTTTAAATTTTCTGCTCAGTTGATGATGATTTCATACTTTTCTTCCTTTTATATACTTGACCTTATATTGGATACCAAGAGTCTTTTTAGAAAATAAGAAGCAATAAATAATATAAAAACAAAATTTTGTCTGTGTCTTTATTGAGTTACACATCTCTTTGTAATTAATCACAAAAAAAAATCATCACATTTTATGTCACTGTTCTGTCATTATTTTTGTTCAAAGTCGTCTTTTTGAACTTTACCCAACTGTTGACCGCATTGCTTTCCGTAGTTTATTTCCCGCAATGGAGTTGCACTTCATTTCATTTTCACTGTCAGTGTCAGTGTCAGTGTCCCTTCCAATCTTTTTGAATGAATGTTTCTACAGTCGCTGCTTTTAAGCTACATCCAAGTCTTTCCACTTAATGCTTCTTCTTTGATAGGCCCCGATATCTTGTCGTAGTTCATTTGAGGGAAGAATGAACTTTGACTTGCTTCAGTTTGTAGCTTGGTCATGCTTCATGTACGAGACGCTTGAATTAAATGTATTTCCCATTGAATACAAGCGCTTAAATGATCTACAGTAGTAATTTAGAAACCAAATGACGGTTTTAGTGATATTTCACCGGAATTTGCGGACGCCAATGTGGAAACTTATCGGTAACAATGCAGTAGCCAATGCAAATTTTTAGTCGCCATGGTGACAAGTCACTTTGAGGCCTGCACTTAACTTGGTCACATTATCCTGACACTCGGCCAACCAGTCCCTCTCTTGCCCAGAATGCTTAGTCAGCTTAGTAAGGAGTGAGAAAATTACCTAATTTTAACATCTTAATAGCTACATGTGATGAAGCCTGGGATCAAACCTGCAACCTTTCGCACACA
Organism: Pododesmus macrochisma; assembly: GCA_032359645.1. NCBI lineage: Eukaryota > Metazoa > Mollusca > Bivalvia > Pectinida > Anomiidae > Pododesmus > Pododesmus macrochisma. The sequence continues at coordinate 995 of JAUMGZ010183650.1, forward strand.
AAGTGAACTCTCCCAGCCTTTAATCAGCAGCTTGTTTCAAGATGGTCCGGTCCATATTAGTACATATCAGGGTATTAAAACAAAAGCGTATTAAATCAGAAGAACTGTCAGAGTAAACACCCGAAAATACAGCAAAGAGTAAATTCAATTTTGTAAAAGAAAGTTGTGAAACAAAATTCTTTGATATTTCAGTATAAGTGACATCATTTAAATGTTGAGCTCTACTGACAGAATATGAATGTGTCTGGAACCAAGTTCTTGCATACTTATAATGCACTAAACAATCTGTGTGGGCCAATTATAACTTCAATAAACCACACAAAATGTACTCTAATCTTTACCCAAAACATTAATTCATCCAAGCAGCTGAATGGCCAATGTAACGCTATACATCTAACATTTCTACAAGAAATTTATAGTTAAAGAAATGTGTAATGTCTGCCAGTGGAGTTTCGCAGTGAAACTGGGACCTTATTTTTGCTCAAGTGAGCATCATAAATAATAAACATTGCATAATAACGTCATTATTAATAGAAAAGACAGCCTCAGCAAGCAGGCTCCACTTACACTTGATGGATTCAAATACACAAGGCAAGAAATAACCTCAGTTGATGTTACGAAACCATGATGTATATAATTCTAAAACTTTATATTCAATAAACACATGCTTGTTATGTTCACTGTAACTCACCAAAACACTCTTAGAATTACGATAAAAATTTCCTGGTTCCAGAATTCTTAATTAAGTGAGGAAATAAGTTCTTAATTTGTGCTACAGGTATAACAAAAGATAAACAATAAAACAAAACCAACGTAACATTTATATTTAGATTGATAACGGTACATGTATTACGTTATAAAAACAAGAGACACATTGAGCCTTAACGTCCATCTGGTTAAGAATCTGCCCAGTAGTTTCAGAGGAGAAGTCGTTTAAAGGCATACTGTCAAATTTACCCCCTTTGGCCCTGCCCACCTGTCCCCTGGAGAATCAGGTACTTCATTTGTACAATCTCGAATCCCCTTCCCCTAAGGATGCTTCCTGCAAAATTTGGTTGAAATCTGCCCCATAGTTTCAGAGAAGATGTGTTTTAAAGCAAAAGTTAATGACGGACGAATGACGGACAAACGACGGACAGGATTTGTATGAGAAAAGTCTACCTTGGACCTTCGGTCCAGATGGGGACTAAAAATATTCTTAATGCACCATATAATTTCAAATTCTGAGACAGTTCTAACACAAAAGATTTATAAGCACATACATACTATTATATACATATCATAACTTCAATTCATACCTTACAATAAAACATATGCATCTCCTGCTGTTTAAGCTGGATACTAAAAGCAATCAGTTAATTACTTTCAGGAAAAGTCCATTCCATCCTAATGACAGAGCTGACCACTGGCACATTAAGGCTACAGATGTCCACTATACATCCATCACAGACATCAGATGACCAAAGAAGTGTCACCAACCTAATGACTATTGATGTCCAAGGCCGGAGACTCCAGACTTAATCACTATAATCACGGACAAAGCTTTCCGACTAAAGACCACAATAAATTGTTTGTCTGATTGATTAAAACCCTCAAGAGTTGGAGGACAAATTACACAAATAATCACAGAGTCAGTCAAACAAAATAAACACTTAACCGTCTACCTTGACTTAAAGTTCAATATCAGACTCTATGACAACCACTCTTGACAGCATAAGTAACCATGGCGATTCAAGAAGGTCAAAATCAAAATACACATTAATGATGTTAGTTCATTAAGAAAATGCTTGATAACAACCAACTGAAGTACCATACTCATGTAATAGAGGTTCAAACTCCTAATGTCTTCAGGTGCTTTACAGTCATTATATTCAGTCATTTACTCACTGATTGCAGGGAAGACTATATCAAAATTATCTCAACAAAATATTCACATTGGTCAAAACATCAAATATAGAATGTATACTTAATACTAGCTATGAATGATGTCCAAATATGGTGTTAGTTTTTTTTATTGGGGTTAAGCATACCTTTAACTCATGTCTAGGGCATATCAATATGGTGTCTGCTTGTGACAAGTGTGCACTGGACAGTGACTTTATAGTGCTATCTCACTGAAATATCATGCTGCAGACTCACTGATATATGTACTTTACTTGGTCACATTATCCTGACACCAAGCTACCAGTCAATATTCTACCCAGAAATGCTGAGCGCTTCTAGCAGGCAGCGAGATAACATAATTGTAACGTATTGGGTTTGACAGGGCTTTTGATTCCTGCCTACCAGAACACAAAGCAAACACTGTACCACTGAGCCACTACACCTGTCCAAATATGGGTGTTAATTTGGTGCCATGTTACTATTGCTTTTCTACACAAGACATGAAGATGCTTTACAAATTCAGGATAATTTTAGAATACATGTCAGTTTCGTAGTCATCTCAGTGCAAAATAAAGTGTTTATTCTGTTGCTAGCATTCTTGTAATTTGTGCCAAGAATTTAACAAGTGAGTTTTATACCGAAATATAAACGGGGTGAAATATGTGTGATGTACTCGTGCAGCATGCAATGCACATGCTTTATTACACAAGCGAAGAATTCCAAACATTCTCTGAGAAACCGTGACAACTGTTCATCAACACCCTAACAACTGTTTCATGCACTGTTATTTTTTAATTGGTTATCTTCTAAACAAAAATGAGTAAGTCTAACAAGATATGTACTACGAGATACACTCCAATCTATAATGAGATTGGAATGTTTCTAGAACATTTCAGTACCTAAACTCCTTTTACATATATGTATCATAACAAAAGTATGACAGTTCAAATCAGCATTAAGTCCTAGAAGCAGAAACATCACCATTTGGTTATTTCAGAGATGCAAAAATGACTGCATGATAAACAAACTTATTTTCAAAGAATTTAGAATTTTGTGACCAATCAATTTCTGGTGGTTTAAGTATTGGTTAGAATAATAAATATTTCTTTTGTGTTGCTAAATTGTATGATTGTATAGTTGGAATGTTTGCAGATTGAGATTAATTGGATTACACAGATTTCTATCCCTCAATTTTAAAACTGGTCAATATTAATTGAATAATTTCAATAGGAGAAACTTCACAAATCTTAGCAATAAATGTTTGCTTTATAAAAACTAAAAAATGTAATCGCCAATATAAAGTCTTAAAACATTCAAAGCAGCAGGAAATGTGGTTCTTTTCAACAGAATTCTGTCTACTTCCAAAGTATTCTTGAGCTAAAATAAAACAATTTAACTCCAAACGTACAGATGTTTACTTTCTGAAGGCCTTATTGCTATGGAAGATGAAGACACAGAATTCAATCCAAGTTCATTCAATATGCTTGATTGTTTTTCTGCAGTTAAAGGCTCCCTCAAGAATAACTTCAAGTCTGCTTTAACTGCTTTTCTCAAAGACTCTGACATCCAGTTGAATTAAATATTCATTGATGTGGAGACATGGAAACAACACTTGATGAGGTACTGACAGGAGGACCGTTTGAATTCAACCTTCAAGTATCAAAAAATAATATACAAAGAACAACTGATGAGCTTATTGAAAGCTAATAATAAACATCTACTGGTAAAACAGAGCTTATTGAAAGCTAATAATAAATATCTACTGGTAAAACAGCTAAGTCATACTCACTATTCACTTAAATCAAAAAAATATAATGAGTTCAAAGACGAAATATAATGAGTTCAAAGACAAGGAAATCAGCTTTACAATTTTCAATAATATATATGCAAATGATTTGAAAAGAAAGCATTTTTTCTGGAAATTGTTAAAAGTTTGTTACTTGTATCAATAATTCTGTTAGTTTTCAGTCATAGATATGGTAAGATAACACTTTGTACACAGAATACTCATTGTTACATGTACTTTATTTCAAGGTACCGATGGTGCCATAGTTTCTATACACTGTCTATATTAACCTTGCCCGCCATTCATACAATATTCCTGCTGACATGTTCAGCCTCTATACCTTGTAATCTTGACTTAACTCCTACCAGAATCACACAAGTCATTAAGCCTTGAGTGGTCTCAAGTTGTCGGCCTGATTATTGAGTCATTTAGAAATATAAAACACATTAGTGGTCAATGTTTACTTTTAAACAATTTCATAACACCTGACCTGACCCCAATTACCAAGGTCAAGGTTATCTGGAGTTTGTACCTGCTTCCATTAACATGATTACGATATTTCAACAATATTTCAACAGCGCAAAAATTTGATGCATACTTACTCGGTAGCTGTGCATCAGAGATACGGTAGCGTATTCTTATTCTATTCTATTATTGAGTTTTCATTTATTTCTTAAAAATAACTCATAAATTTTATTATTCTCTTGAAATTGTTTTATCACTTGTAAACAAATGCCTTCTGTAATATTAGAGCCCTTAAGAATCAAACTTTCCGTACAATTTTTTTTCGCCAAAAGTTTCTTATCTGCATTTTACAGGTCCTCGGAATTAAATGAAGCAGAAAAGATTTAAAGATTGATACATAAAATGACAATACATCATCAACTTTTAATTCAGAAGAAGCAAAAAACAAAATGTATTAAAACGCAAAAAAAAAAATCTTTAATAGGAAGCAATAAACCCTGCACAGCAAGCCAGGTCGACATATTCATATAAACTGATCAAGATGCTATTAACACACTGAAACAGGTAGATATAAAAACATGTTACTTGATTACAAATCTCTACTGCTAACAGATCTCTGGAGGTGCTGCCAAATATCCATGTAAAACAAACTAGCAGCAGAGAGCTCGCTGATATACTCAAGACAGGTGAAAAACCTTCTAAATATCAATGTAAAACAAACTAACAGTAGAGAGCTCACTGATTTACTCAAGACAGGTGAAAATCCTTCTCTATGAAATCTGAACACTCTGCCATTAGTCTTCATATAATCAAACCTTGTATATATACTGAATCTCAGAGTATATTATAAACTGCTTGATTGGTCAGTAGATGCCATGATATATGAGACCGTTAAAGTAAACCATGTGTGTATCGAGATCTTATAGCAAACTTTATAAGATGTAATTGCCAGCTTCCCCTATTCTTGACCTCTATAATGGTCGTGTATGTGAAACTGGAACCACTTATATTCCCCTCTGTTCACATTTATCCATGCCATAAATGTGTTCTCTTCATATCTAGAGTTTCAATTTTCTTTTATCATAAGAAAAAACTTTTCTTAAAAAAATGCCTGGTCAGCCATCATGGATTTTTTATTCTGAAAACATGACAAGTAGTTTGAACACAACAATTATTTAAAAGGCCTATGTTAAATGAGATTTTTTTTTTTTAAATTGGGTTAAAGCACTGATTTCTTTAATAACCCACAACTATCAACTTATAATAATGAATAACTTACTCAAATCAGTAAATAATCCAATAAACTTTGGTAATCCCTTCCAATAACTGACCAGTGTCCAAGCACTATCTTATCACAAGCAATGAATGTAAATAAAATTTATGTATAATCGCTGGCACGCTCTTCTGCCACCCAAACTGTTATGAGTTGGCAGATTTTCGTGATTTTATGATCTCCTGTCTAATCAATAAGTAACACCCATCTTTATACTATTCTATTAGACCACAATACAGGGCAGGTGCTTGAAGCATTGGAGCCATTGTAAGACTTTTAGTACATTGTCACTTTTGATGGCACTTCAACTTCTCAATACCATTATGACCTGCCAGAGAAGAGCGTAAAAGGGAAATAAAACTAGCACCTTGAAGAACTACTTATTAGCACTGCTGGAAAGTGTGGTAAACCACCTACAGCTAAGGTTTCAATTCTATGGCTTCTTTTGTGCTTTATAAACTTCCTATTTATGTTAATTTGGCAGTATATATAGACTGTTGTGTTTCAGACTATAATTGATGAACAAAGGATTTGGAGACCATATAGAAATCTGTATTAATAGTAACTGTCAATAACTGATCAAAAGACAATTTCAAGATTACCCCTGGCGCTGTGCTGGTACAATAAGAAATCCTAGCCAGATTGCAAGAATTTAAATTTCTCAGTGCCAAACATACGTTCATTGCTGTTTAAAAAAAAGTATTCTAAACATGCTCTCTGTGAGTCAAACACATTGAAATATTGCCACACTATGTAAGAGTACTTGAAGTTTTTGTTTAAACTACTTCTGACAGACAGCATGGTAAAGAAATATACACAATCAAGGATTAAATTCAGGTTCATTCACCTCACTAATCAAGCTTGAGATTCAATTACCTTTTAACCCAAAAACCAAGAGTGTTTGTTTTATATACATCAGCTTCTTAATTGGAAGTTTTCAATTTTCAATATCTGACAGCAATATAATACAACAGAAGATGTGAAGATTAAAATATATCAATTGGAGTTAGACACAAATAAAAATACTTTCATACCAATTAATGCTGCAGTTTTAAATAAGTGGTTACCAATTAATACTGCAGTTTTATATAAGTGGTTACTAATTAATGCTGCAGTTTTAAATAAGTGGTTACCAATTAATACTGCAGGTATAAATATGTGGCTATTTAAAATTGATATAACCAAAGAATAACTGACAAAAGAAATATTAGCAAAACCCTGTATGACAACAAAGATTCCACTCTATGAACAAAATTAATAACCTTCATCTACCTTGCCATAAAATAAATTCTATTTATGTTTCTGGAATTAAGCCATGCATGCTTTAAAAGTTAAAACAAAAATGCTCTAGGGCTTCCAATTCTTCAAATGACAGTCATACAAAACAGAAAATGCTTAAAGGAAATTATTGTCACGAGGTCAAAAAGCTGAGCAAACAGAAGCTGGTTGATTGTTCTTGTCTCTCAGTGAGACAATAGTGATTGATAATACATGATAAAGCATCCATTAATGTTACATTTACTGAATCCATATAGCCTGAACTGTCTGGTAAATCTATTATGTCCACCATCAACAAACAGCCACCTCCAATAGTCTACTGACAACAGTAGCAAAGCATGATAGAGCAACAAACAGCCATCTCCAATAGTCTACTAACAACAGTAGCAAAGCATGATAGAAATGGATTGAACAATGTCATTGTTCTGCAAAATACATAAACCTGCATGCTTACAATAGCATTGCAATTACTAAATTACAATTCTTCAACTTTTCTGCACATGATATTACTAGATGAAACAGGGCATCACTAAAATCAGGATATAACTATATGAAACAGCTAGGAAATTACTATATGCACAGACATCACCAGAAACAGGACATCACTATATGAAACAGGACATCACTAGATATAACAGGACATCACTATATGAAACAGGACATCACTAGATGAAACAGGACATCCCTATATGAAACAGATATCACTATATGAAACAGGACATCCCTATATGAAACAGCTAGGACATTAATATATGCAACAGACATTACAAGAAACAGGACATCAATAGATGAAGCAGACATCACTATATGAAACAGGACATCACTATATGAAACAGGACATTGATGAAGCAGATGTCACTAGCGGAAAGTCATCGCTGTGTGAGACAGGACATCATTAGATGAAATAAGATACCTGAGGCTGACACTATGGATACAGGGTATCTGACTAATGAATACAGACTAACACTAGTTGAATCAGGACACGATCACTCATTAACTAAAACTTCATTAGTTTATTGCAAAGATTAAATACTGTAGAAGTTATATTGAAACAATTTTTAAAAATTTCAACTGCACTCTCTTGTAACTATGCTTTACAATTTTCATGAACTAAAACATTTGCCATTGCTTCTACACTTTTAATTTGTATAGCTGTGCGCTCAGCAAGACCTGGCTTTCAATATTAATTTATTTTAAATGATTATTGAGAAAATTATGAAAACAACCAAAAACCAAAGAAAATCAAGTTTGAGGCTGTTGATGTCTACCTCCATTGCTCTCAATCAATGTTTTATAGTGGTATTTAGTGACTTATCTGTGATGTGATTTACCTCATTACTGGTATAATGAGAGGAGAATGAGGGATATTGATCTTAGTTAAATACTGTATTACACATGACTGCAGGATCAATACCTCAGACAGCATCAGATACAGCGCCAATATGATGTAACAGATGGAGGCAAACAATGATCCAATTACTTTGAATGTTACGTAATACGCGTCAACATTAGAGACTTATACACAATACTCCTCCAGTTTATAGTGGTCATTATAATAAAATGAATATACAGACAAGACTTTGATGTTGGCAATAATACTGCCATGTCAATCAATCTACAAAGTATAAAGAACAATTCTAATTGTAGTAAAATCACGGTATTGGTGATAAATCCAGTGTCAACAAATTCTGGAGTCCTTATTATCCCTCAGTTTACAAAATAAGAATAACTTTAATCTTTTGTTGCTGCAATCCATAATTTACTGCTTCAGTAGCCGATTAATTGGAGCATTCGCCTTGCCTGCAGATGGTAGTGGGTTTGATCCCCAGCCAGGTCTAATCTAAATGTTAAAATTAAGTAAATTGCTCGCTCCCTGCTGAGTATTTCTGGGTAGCAAAAAGAGTGATTGGCTTGGTGACAAGATAGTTTGACCAAGTGCAGTATCATGCATATGTTGATCATTGTGTCTGAGGCGTGATATTTCACGCACAAAAATGTCTCTATAAGGTTGCACGGCCATAAGCAGGCACCATCTTGATACAATCTAAATATGAATTCAAACTGATGTTTAACCCTAATAAAACAAACAATAAATTTTTATTTTTATAGAATATGTAGTTTTACAGTCCAAATTTCTCAAAGAATAAAAAATTTCCAGAACAAAATTTATACATATTTTCTATTAATAAAAATTAGACATTATTATTTCATAAAAAGAATGAGCCAAAGATGTACTGAGCCATTTACATGCGAATAATTGATTCCATCCTAAATTCTAAACAGCCTACATAACACATTACTGTGGCATGAAGTACAATCATCATGTCAAATAGCTCTAATACAATTGTCTTAATACAAAGCTATAATGACAACTGCCTTCAGACTATACATTCCAGACAAAATAAATAATTCATTGTATAATCATTTTACATGCAATTTATGATGTATTCATGATGTCTCTGAGGATTTGTGTCAAAACAGTGTCCAATGTCATAGGCTCGTGTGTCTCATATAAAAACTCATTTATCATATATCGGACAATTTAATTTATAGTTAAATTGATTTGTGTAATAGACTGACAGAAATACAACAAGGATATGACTTCTACTGGATCCAATGACTTCCTTCTAATTAACAAAAGCCTTACAGCACCTATACAGTAAAGAGTACCATGACAAACACTAAATTCCAACATATCAGATAGAGACATGTTGTATGGAATCAAACAGATGTATATCAGTATATTTCAGATGTTCATTTACACATAATTTATTTTTCTGTATGCAGTGAGACAGTATTCTTGTTAAATGTCAGGTCATATATTTTGTTTTGATCAGTGGCCCCTTCACTGCCGGGTCAGTGGATACTATCAATGCAGCCATGATAGATGTTTTGTTGCTTTGAATATAATATATTGTTGTAATGGTTTGCTGATTTATATTTAACAGAAGTGTGAATGTCTATATAAATGTAATAAATCTTATTGCTTTAAAATGTGTACAGGAAAATAAAACTAAACTATAAATGTAGAAACCATTCAACACACAAGAATAATATTTTCATATATAGATTTCAAAGATACGGACCATATAATGAATAAGCACTACTTGAATAATGTACAATGTAGCCAATGAATGAACCACTAATTAACACAACATTGTACAATGTATCTAAAGAATGAACCACTAATTGACACAACATTGTACAATGTATCTAATGAATCAACCACTAATTGACACAACATTGTACAACGTATCTAATGAATGAATAACATATTGACAGAACATTGTACAATGTATCTAATTAATGAACCACTAATTGACACAACATTGTACAATGTATCGAATGAATGAACCACTAATCAACACAACATTGTACAATGTATCTAATGAATGAACCACTAACTGACACAACATTGTACAATGTATCTAAAGAATGAACCACTAATTGACACAACATTGTACAATGTATCTAATGAATGAACCACTAATTGACACAACATTGTACAATGTATCTAATGAATGAACCACTAATTGTCACAACATTGTACAATGTATCTAATGAATGAACCGCTAATTGACACAACATTGTACAATGTATCTAATGAATGAACCACTAATTGACACAACATTGTACAATGAATCTAATGAATGAACCACTAATTGACACAACATTGTACAATGTATCTGATGAATGAACCACTAATTGACACAACATTGTACAATGTATCTTATGAATGAAACACTATACATGTGAACATTGTACAATGTATCTAATGAATGAACCACTTATTGACACAACATTGTACAATGTATCTAATGAATGAACCACTAATTGACACAATATTGAACAATGTATCTTTAATTCTTATGAATGAAACACGTCATGGGTGAACATTGTATAATGTATATGATAAATTAATTGTTGTTAAATATATCTAGTTAATGAAACAAACATTTGAGTGAACATTTTACAATGTATCTGAAGTTGGATACTCAGATTTGTTGGCTACAATGTATATGATTAATTGTACATTATTGTATACAGTAGATAATCCTTTAATAACATAATACAGTCATGCAGTCAAGCATGTATTTTTTTCAATTTACCACAAAATAATTGTTAGGATATTATTCTTCAGTATTATCTGCAACTTGTAGTTCTTTTTATCATGCTACATGTAGTTTATATTAAATAGCTTGGTAACCTTTGTTAATTCTATGACAGATATACATACATGCACATATAAACACTAGACTGGTGTGCAGTTGTATCAATGCTAGTATTCCCTCTCAATAGACACAAGCTGGTAATAAACTCACATTTAATGGCAGATTAAAGGATGAACAATCTTGGTTTGTTATCACTTTCATGGTTTGTGTTATAACCACAGATAAGATTTATCAGGCACTTCAATACAACCTCAGGTTTGATTGCTAGCTTCTGCAGCTTTTAAAAGGTACACAACAAATTACACAGTTGTCTTGAAGTAGTGATGTATTTAATTCAGGTTTAATTTACAAAGAAACACTTTCACTTGTTATTCAAGTCTTGAGTAATCAAAGTAATTATATATATTACTTTACTCGTATTAATTCATGTTTCAAAGAAAGTTTAAATCTAATATTAACAGGAAATAAGAATCTAAGCGCTCAAGAGTTATTTCCCTTCTTAATATTACAAATTAAGTAAGTCAAAATGTTGATGAATATAATTAACAGGATCAATTTACACACCAGACAAATATAACAGATATTTCCTTCAATAAAATTGAGCAAAAAATAAAGTCAACAACCTTTATCAAGGACTGGACAGTTTTGGGAGTCATAAACAGAAAGTAGATATTTAAGCAATGTTGTCTTTTGCCAAAACTAACAAACGCATCCCATGAAATGGGCAATAATGTGGCAAGCTAATTGTTAACTCGCTAGGTAAACAATCTCAAGAACTGTGTGTGAATGTTAATTAGACAAGTGTTACATTCAAGCAAACCCACAGTTAGATCTGGAACTAGTCCCACACTATACAGAGAATTCTTATGTAACGTAAGAGTAAAATTTGTCTTTTTATTCCTGTAAAAACAAATAACTCATGCAAATGTGAAAAAGGTAGATCACTTACTTCAAACTTTGGATGAGATTCTTCCACAGTACATATACATTTTGTAGATAACTGTACAGAGTTTCTGTTTCTATTCAATATACTTATTCATGTTCCTATGGGAACATGCCAATCAGGCTAATATTTAACCATTATATTAAATCTTCTTGACATCATTTATGAATGAAAAGGTTGTTATCATCCAGAGTCTACAACTTGAGCTGTTAAAACACCAGAGTTACACAATATCTCCAGATGATAATGTCAAGGTACATATCATACAAAATCAAAAACAAACAAATACCAATTTTAGAATAGACACCTGTTAAACTAACCTTGACAGTAGTTGTATGAGTTCAGCATCACAAACACATCAAAACAGCTCCATCAGTAGGGGGATGTGGTCAATCAGACATTGATTGTGTGTAATTCCAGGCTACCTCCAACGTAAACAGAGGAAGTTGCTCCTCACAGAATGGCAGTGGTGTTTACTGGTGATTCCTGGCACTCATAAACACTCCGATCCATCTACATGTGGGTCAGATGTCTATGGGTATTCCCCCTCCATCTGACATATTAACAGCCAGGCAGCCAGCAGATAGCATCATATTGAAGTTTTAACTGTGATTGAAAATAAAAACCAGAAATAAACCTTTTTTGTGTATACATGTACTAAAAATATTAGCAAAGATCACGTAGACAACATTTGGTTTTTGAGGTCACAGATCTAGAGTATATGACAGTATTAATTTATAAGTCCATGTATGTATGTGGTTCAAATCTATATAACTTGTTGTACTAATGTTCAAAAGTATCACATGTATGTAAAATGATTTATATTTTGAGCCTTGTTCAACTCATTACAACTTTTAACTTATTTAAAACAACTTTTGTATTTCGTATGAAAAAGATAAATATATGGCTTAATACCCTGCTGCTTTCACATCTTGTTGCCTACATTTTCCTTCGTGATGCAGTACAAGTAACAAACAAAACAAGGTGTTCAAGGAACTCTG
>JAUMGZ010183661.1:0-13796 GCA_032359645.1 Pododesmus macrochisma
TTGATGATAAACCGCGTAACAGTTGATGATAAACCGCGTAACAGTTGATGATAAACCGCGTAACAGTTGATGATAAATCGCGTAACAGTTGATAATAAACCGCGTAACAGTTGATGATAAACCGCGTAACAGTTGATGATAAACCGCGTAACAGTTGATGATAAACCACGTAACAGTTGATGATAAATCGCGTAACAGTTGATGATAAACCACGTAACAGTTGATGACAAACCGCGTAACAGTTGATGATAAATCGCGTAACAGTTGATGATAAACCGCGTAACAGTTGATGATAACAAGCGTTACAGTTGATGATAAACCACGTAACAGTTGATGATAAACCACGTAACAGTTGATGATAAATCGCGTAATAGTTGATGATAAACCGCGTAACAGTTGATGATAAACCGCGTAACAGTTGATGACAAACCGCGTTACAGTTGATGAAAAACCGCATAACAGTTGATGATATACCGCGTTACAGTTAATGATAAACCGCGTAACAGTTGATGATAAACCGCGTAACAGTTGATGTTAAACCGACTTTAGGTAATAATACCCCTCCCCTAAAATCTGTGAAAATATAGTTTCAATTTGAATTTTTTTTTTAACCTTCTTTGGATTTTTTTTATAATTAATGTGAATGAAACCATATCAACACTTGGCTTGGCATCATATGCTAACAAGTGCTTAGCAAGTATTTCCCGCTCAATAAGTTACGTATTCATTATGGGTGTGTGCTAAACCCCCAAAGGCGGTTAATTGACCAATATCGATAACAAAATGCAAACAAATATTCGCCAAGTGTATGTGACCGTTTATTTTAATAGAAAGTGCATTAAATAAAAAACGAAATATTTTATTAAATCCCTCAGATAAAATTGATTCTTTCATAGACATGTAGAAAATACGGACGATATGAAGTTAACGAACTCTTTAAAATAAAAAAAGCGGTTATATAAGACGTAAGTGTGTTGATCATACGAGGGTGATTAGTGAATACTTTACGATCTTTTGAGATCACATGGAGTATACATATCTATATTAATAATATGCGAATAATTCACCGGTGTCGATATCTCATGCAGATTCACGTGGTGATGCGCGTTCTTAACACTACAGCTATCTGATCACCGCCATGTTGGGTTTTTCGTTGTAGATTTGAGAACTGTTAAGTTATCACGGAGTTCATTACTGCGTTCTAAGATCCAATACTATGTAATATCAACATGTAATTATGCAGTCCTTTGGGGTTCTCTGATATGCATATACTTTTGCTTCAGAAGCTCAAATTGCAATAAAAACAGCTGTAAAATATACCTGTCTCTAAAGCTCACCTTGCCGTGCGTAATTAAGTTTAAAGACTTTTTGATATTTACGAGTTGCATGGTATACGTGATGTCGAGATGTCCCAGATACAACTAACACTTGTATGTGATTTTGTAATATTATATTTCAAAACTTCCGTTTGAAAGATAATTCATATTAGATGAATGTAACTGATAAATGGGAAGATGTGAACGCGTTTAGCTAATAATTATCAGTACCGATTACGTTCTGTACTCGAACAAACGTATACTGCACTCGAGCAGGACCGTTTGTATGGACACCGAACAGGCACCAACTTTGATTGCCCATTGTGATTTTGGTTTCAGACACAAGTGGCACCCAGAGCGCGCTAGATGGATAAGACTAGAAGAAGCACATGAACATACTAAGTATAAGCTTTATTTATGACATAAAGTTTTATTTGAAGGTTGTTGGATAAAAAACGAATCTCAAACGCTCAAAGGATTCTGTATATGATATAAAAAGAAATTTTGGTTTACTTCTCGGTCGTAAAAGTCCAATTATTTTAAAACTATAAGCTTTCTAAAAGAATACTTAATCGTCTCCATTATAATGCGTTTGTTGCCTTTTCGTCTTCTTTTTTTAATTGTAATTGTTTTGTTTATTCTGTATTTTTTTATAGACCTGTAATGCGTCTTTGAAATCAAAGTGTATATGTATCAATATTTACCTTTGCTGTACGGTTGGACGATATAACCACACTTGAGACCAATGGCAGTCACATTAACTATAAAATGTCACTCGTCACGTGGTTAGCTGATCGGCGTATGAATATATCAACTCCTATCCTTCCGCGGTAAGGGACAACAAAATGAGCAGTGGAAGATGTGACACATTTATCAAATTTTAACATGTTTCTTTGTAATTGTTAAAGTTATCATAGTTTAAATAGACAACATTTATTTAATATACAAAAAAAGCAAGCATTTTCCCACGCACTATTTGATCAGCACGCGGCAGCGTCATCTATCAGCTGTTCAAGAAATTGAGACCACTTGAGGACAGCCGCGGTAAATTTCAAAGAAAAATAGGTTCAGAATTACGGAATTTAAAGATTACTTGTGAAAAGGCAATATAACTTTTGAACTGCTTAGAAAAGACGCTCATGTTTATATATTTACCATCGCGTGGCAATGCCACATTATATCTCAACCGAATTCAAATGGCATTCATATCGTCTATGGATGTCATAACTCATTGCGTATCGTTTATTTTCTCAAATATTTACCGTTTAGTTTGTTACCTTGGGATAGTAAATGGTAAATATCAGTATTAAATTAGCGCGCATATTAAATTTACCTTTGTCCAGTTGGCATTCACATCTTCAATGGATATAAACTGAAAGCAGTTCAATGCTTTAAAAATGCCTAAATATGCCGCACAAACTAATCGTAACGCGCGTTACTTTGTTTGTCTGGCATATCTATAGCATTCATTTATCCTATGAACGTCATTTCAAAGCAGTTCAATTGTTAATAAGTAGCTATGTGAATGACAGTGTGCGTTTAAACTTTGCGGTTGTCTCTCGGACATTTCCGTAGTTAAAAGTATTCGCTTATTTCCTAGTGCTTTGAGTCAGTGTGATTAAACTAGATTCGCCATCTCTGTTTGCTGTTCTTTGCTCCACTTGGAACTCCTCGTACGATACTCATCAAGATTGTAGGTCGCCCGAGATGTTCCGAGTACTTGCTCCGTTATTACAATTTTTTTGAAAGCTGAGCGCAGCCCTAGCGGAGAGAAGAAAAAAGAATGAGAACCAGTCTATAAATAAAAACAAGAACAAAACTCTACTTGCATATATATAGAAATGCTCATTCTTCCGTTGTCTAGTCCTTATGTTTGCATGAAATACAATATACAATGTATTTGTATAATTAGAAGAGGTTACAAGAAAAGAAGCAAATAGAATTTACATGGCTCGCTCACTAAAACATAAAAAAAACCCTAATAACCAAAGCTCTCATGAATGTCATTGTGTCTTAAAATATCCCGAGGTGAAAAAGGAACATATTGGATTCGTTTTTATGAGTGTTATTGATTTATGATTGGGATCAACGAGGAATGTGATTTTGTCTCCATAACAACAAAAAATTGAATATTCTCTCCTTCGCCAAATATACCAATTTGGCGAGCAAAATAATGTGTATATTAATAACTTATTATAACTAACGTCCATGCTGCGTTTGAAATGATCATATAATACACGGGGCTTGTCCGTAATCCTGCGGGATTCAACAAGAAAAGAACATTCTCCGTGAACCCTACGGAATGCATTATTAGTTGCCGGGCATTTCGCCATTTGCGATCCACATCTAATACCGATAATGGCGAGAATTACTCGAGGTAGAAATATCCTATCATCGATGTTATCTGAGAGAAGCATTTTATACGGTTTCAGAACATTGAAGACATGAATACTCGTAAAAATTAAGCCTTCCCTCAACAGCAAAAATGTTGAGAAAATCGCGATTTTGATGAGAGAAGTTTGACAAGCGGCGAAAAGAGAAGACACGCGCTTACCAATAGATATCTCGTGCCCCATCGACCAATCAGCGATCGCGTTGTATAGATTATCTGTTTATTTGTCTAATGTCTTGCGCTTGCTGTCTATTTCAAACTCACGAGCCGATAGAATGATGATGAAGATCTCGCGCGTGCATTAGAGAGTTCTGTTGACTTTGTGGAGGGGATTAGTCTGATAAGTGAAGGGAGGGTTTATGTTAATAAACAATTCTCGCTTCAATAGACGATAGCGCGAAAACACTGGGGGGAAAGCGAACAAACAGATTTTCTTGTAATTATCGTTCGGACAAAATAGTTTAACAAGTAAAGTTTTTTCGGATCAATGCAATGTGGAAGTTTTTGCGGCACTTTCTTGGAAGCGGTCCATTGTTGTTTAAGTTCTATAATACAAATATATTTAGTGATGTTCGTGTATGCTTGGAATGAATTTTTCTAGTGTTCTAACGAAACATTCACTTAGGAACATCTGGCGAATAAACAGGTAAATACCAACACAACTTAATGGAACACTAATGTGTAATTATTATTACGCAACAATTTAACGAATTCGGATTGATGTTGTACGAATTACATTTTACAGCCATTCTTGGATTGTTTTAAATATAAATAGCATCTTTGAAGATGTAAATTTCCATAAACGGATAGAGGCGCGCTCTTTTTTATGACATAATTCGTAGTGCAACAAGTTTGTTTAATAATTTAAAAAAAAAACCAAAAAAACTATCCTCGACTTCAAGGATATTTTGTTGGCTGTATATCATCAGAATCTGAATCAATTGAAGTGTGTGAACTTGATACCTGGTCATCTTTGGTATAGAGTTAAGTTGTTTGTCAAAACAAACTCTTGCTCATTTATAAGCGCGCCTGTCAACGCTTTCTTGAGGTGAGTGAAACTTTTCTGCTTTGATAATTTACATGCACGAAACCACATATCAACATGTGATAAGATATCCATGATAAATTAATTCTGTAAAATAATGAACTTCCGCGGAGTGTATATAAACCTAATCTAGACCACCCATAGAAGTACTATAAAAGTGCCGTTCTATATGTACTTTGCCCGTGAAAACTATCATTTTAATAATCAGAAAGGATTAGGGCTCTATTTTATTACACAAAAGTAATGTTGCATGTTGCTTTTTTAATGCCTTCAGTCCAGATGAGCTCTGTAAGAGTACTTAAATCTTGATGTCAGCAGTTATCTTTTTTTTTCTTCTTTTATTGTTTCCTTGTTAATATTAAGTCCATGCGAGCACTATTAGAGAACTTACATCTTGATGTCAGCAGACTGCAGTAATCTTTTTTTTTCTTCTTATTTTTTGTTTCGTTGTTGTTGAAAAAACCCATTTATCATATCTAGTCCATGCGAGCACCATTAGAGTACTTAAATCTTGATTTCAGCAGACTGCAGTAATCTTTTTTTTTCTTCCTTTTTTGTTTCGTTGTTGTTGAAAATACCCATTTATCATATCTAGTACATGCAAGCACCATTAGAGTACTTAAGTCTTGATGTCAGCAGTTATATTTTTTCTTCTTATTTTTTTGTTTCGTTGTTAAAAAACCCATTTATCATATCTAGTACATGCGAGCACTATTAGAACACTTAAATCTTGATGTCTCCTCATTATTTTTATAAAGACATATTTATCATATTCAGTACGAAGGGGGCCCTATTGATGTACCCTCATTTCAATGTCTATTGTTGTCTTTTAATGTATGAGTCATTTTAATTCAAATTGGAGCTAACAGCACAGTTGCTCAGAGGTAGAGCGTTCACTTTATAACCTGGTAGGCAGGGGTTCGAGTTCCGGTCCCGTCACACTTAAGATGTTAAAATAAGGCACATGTAATCTTATCGTTCACTGCTACAGCGCTCAGCATTTCTGGGTAGGAAAAAGACGGCTCGGTGTCAGGATAATTTGACCGAGTTAAATATCCTATCAATGTGTCTGCGGCTTGATATGTCAGTGAGGCAACACTATAAAGAAGCTAAAAATGTGCAGTCACAAGCAGACACCGTCTCGATATAACCTAAACACGAGTTGAAGGGACGTTAAACCCCAATGAAACAAACAAATCAAAATTGGACTCTGTTTGAGAATTCTTATCTTAATGTGATCTGTTTATTTCAAACAAAATTTATACTCAGTACTGATGAAGCTCTTAGAGTACCCAAACTCCTAATGTCACTGATGGATGTTCAACTAATCTTTTAAAACATTAATCTTACTCAGACCGGACAGGGCCCTGTTAGAACACACAAACCTTAATGTCTCTCGTGTTCGTTTAATACACTCGGTCATATTCAGTCAGGGATGGGCTCTCTCCGAGTACTCAAATATTGAAGTATCTTGCTGCCTTTTGACACAATCAGTCATGTTAAGTCCGTGTGAGTTCTCAAATCTTATTATCTCTTAATGTCTTTAACTAGCAAGTTATACAATCAGGCAGATGGCGGTTACATTATTCAAACTTTTTTTTATTACAGTCATCTTCAGATGAAAACTCTATTTGAGTACATAAATCCTATTTTTTGCATGATGTCTGTTAAAATACATTCAGTCCGGTATGTTTTACTTGGACCCGCGCGGTGGCTCAGAGGTAGAGCATTCGCTTCGTGATCTGGTAGGCACGGGTTCAATTCCCGGCCGCGTCAAACGTAAGACGTTAAAATTAGGCAATCTAAAGGGTATGAGCAGGACTGGTTTGCTCGGTGTCAGGATAATGTGACCGAATGAAGTATAATGTCCATGTGTCTGCGACGTGATATTTCAGTCACAGAACACTATAAAGTCGCCACCAGTGCGCAATGTCACAAACAGACATCGTCTCGATATGACCTAGACATGAGTTGAAGGGACGTTAAACCCAAATAAAAAAAACACGTGTTTTACTTGAACTCTCCAATAGTGATGTCCCTTGTTGTCCTTTAATAAATCAGTTATATTAAGTTGTGAGGTCTTTTGGAGTTGACAAAGTCTTAATATAATTTACTGTAGCAAACTTACTCTGGTTATGTCTTCTTTTTGAATTTGAATCAATATTCTTTACAACACTGCATACTTTTGCTATTTTTGTTTGTTTGTTGCCATGTCAATGTTAGCCGTATTTATGATGGAGTCACAAACTCATGTTTGACCATGCATGTTTAGAGAAAATGTCTGTCTTATCGCCCACATTTTTGAAAATATGACCGGTTTATAGCTGGCGTCGCAAGTTGCTGTTGTGGCGTTGTATTACTTTGTTTTTTTTGCCATTGTGTTTGTTAGTCTGCTGGTTTGTTCTATTACGTTGATCCAAATTATCTTTGTTTATTAATTAACAATAAGTATATATATATATATATAGATGTACAGGAAGCGTATACATGTAATATCCGACTTTAATTGTATAGACCCCTTTGGTTTCCAAGCATATACAGGTGAATAAGTCAGGTGAAAGATACGTAAAATTGGGGATCGAGATAAAACGAACTAAAAAAGGAAACTTAGTGCTAGGGACCAAGAAATAGGTTCGAGAAAACGATATATTCCAGATAAAAGTGTTCGAGATTTCAGTATGTTTTTTAGTAAGAAATATTGCAGGCGGTCGGGACGGACGGTCAACTTCGAGAAAACCCATATAATTGAGAAAAACGTATTCGAGATATTCGTGTTTGATTGTATTTGTATAATATACAATTTTTAATTAGTCCATCTGGACCAAAGGTTCAAAAGTGACTTTTCTTATACAAATTCCTTCCGTCGTCTGTCGTTGTCCATCCGACGTCCGTCCGTCCGTCCGTCCGTCCGCAGTCGTCGTCGTCGTCGTAATCTTTTCACATTTTCGACTTTTCCTTCAAAACCACTGGACCAATTCCATCCAAACTTGGTAGGAAGTATCCCTTGGGGAAGGGGATTCAGATTGGTTAAAGTGAAGGGGTTCGGCCCCCACAAGGGTCCGTTAGGAGGCCTAGAGGGGGAAATTTGACAAAACTTCAAAAATCTTCTTCTAATAAACTAGAAGGCATAGAGCTTAATGTCTTGGTATATAATAACTTTAGGACACGAAGAACCAAGTTTGTTCAAGGCGTGACCATGGGGTCAAAAATAGATTACGCGTTTTGTGGTCAAAGTTCAACACTATAGCAAATATGTTAACTTTTCACTTTTTCAACTTCTTCTCCAAAGTTACTCAACCAATTTCATCCAAACTTTGTAAAATGTATCCCTAAGGGAAGGGGATTAATATTCTTTTCAAATGAAGGGGCTCGGCCCCAAGAGGGAACCACTTGGGGGCTCAAATAGGGGAACTTTTTAAAAAATATTCTCGTGTTAAATGCTTTGGTTTGTAGTAACTCTATGGCATAGAGAACCATGGAATTTGTTAACGGCACGACCCTAGGTTCAAAAGTGTTCAAATGCCAAAAAATTACTTATAGGCCGGTCTATTTCATCCAGATTGGCCTCTTGTTTTTTTCTATTGATTTGATGCTGTTGTGTTGGTGTTGAATCTGGATTGCATGACAAGTATCTTTTATAGAGATGTACCCTTTGAAAAGGATCTTTTATAGAGATGTACACTTTGACAAGTATCTTTATAGAGATGTACACTTTGACAAGTATCTTTTATAGAGATGTACCCTTTGACAAGTATCTTTTATAGAGATGTACACTTTAACAAGTATCTTTTATAGAGATGTACACTTTGACAAGTATCTTTTATAGAGATGTATCCTTTGACAAGTATCTTTGATAGAGATGTACAATTTGACAGGTATCTTTTATAGAAATGTACACTTTGACAAGTATCTTTTATAGAGATGTACCCTTTGACAAGTATCTTTTATAGAGATGTAACCTTTGACAAGTATCTTTTATAGAGATGTACCCTTTGACAAGTATCTTTTATAGAGATGTACTCTTTGACAATTGTCTTTTATAGAGATGTACACTTTGACAGGTATCTTTTATAGAGATGTACACTTTGACAGGTATCTTTTAATAGAGATGTACACTTTGACAAGTATCTTTTATAGAGATGTACACTTTGACAAGTATCTTTTATAGAGATGAACCCTTTGACAAGTATCTTCTATAGAGATGTACATTTTGACAAGTATCTTTTAAAGAGATGTACACTTTGACAAGTATCTTATATAGAGATGTACACTTTGAAATTTACATATTTTTACGTCTCATACGTGGAAAAATTTTATAAGCAAATTTTAAATTTTAATTTTAAAGAATAACACTTGCGTTCACAATTTCACTTCTAGTTTTAAACTTAAGCACGTAGAGAATTATTTTTTAAATTATGTTTTATTTTTCTTTAATTATACATTTTCTGTGTATGTTCAGACATCTTTTTGTTTGCACATGTCCGACAACTTATGCTTTTAGGAACAGTGTCTTGATTTTTGGTATAATTTTGCTTTTACAAATCACTAATTTAAAAACATATTGAAATGCTTGTATTCTTTTTGTTCGTTTCAGGCTAACTGAAATAAAGATGGAAAACACATTTCGGATCCGGAAACTTGACGAGTGAAAATTTAGAAACATTATATTGCGTTAACAAGATTGGACGAAGGAAACCTCAAGCATTTAATCTGAAATTTTAATGGAGTGCGACTTTAAGAATATGAGTGCAAACGACACCATCTGCAAGGAAATGGAGAGAAATCTATACATGTTGCCAGACCTTCCGGCAGATCTGACGTTTCCTATTTACGGCATTTTGTGTCCAATCATCGCCGTTTTGACCCTGATTTCCAACACCATTGTCGTGTGTGTGTTTATGACAAAGAAGATGCGATCTGTCACCACTGTTTTCTTGGCAGGCCTTGCTGGTTCTGACACCCTTTCTGCGGTTTTGTGGAGTGTCGTTCATATGGTGTTTTACGGGGTTCGCACCGACAACTCAAAACCAGTTCCCTACCCAGGATGCATCTTTCACGATTATGCCTTATATTTGGCCGTCATTTTCCACACGACGTCAGTCTGGCTCACCCTGACGCTTGGAATTCAACGGTGCATAATCGTGGTCAAACCGTTCAGCGGACCAAAGCTTTGGACTATAAAGAAGTCTTCGTTCATAGTCGTAATGACATATATTGTACCGATGATATTTTTCATGCCATTATTTCTAATGCGAGAATATTACCCCGTTCATGTTGTCGAGAACACTACAGAGGGTGACAATGTTACACAAATATACTGTTCGGCTTCTACAACTCATTGGTTTGAAACAAACTTCAATGCCTACAAAGTCATATATTTTGTATTCCGAAGCGTGTTCATCCAACTTCTACCATGCATCTTGATGCTCTTTAGCACCGCAATTTTGGCACACAAACTTCGCACTGAAAGGATTTTGCAGAGAAGCGTTTCCAGGATCGGAGATGGCCAGAGAAAAGATTTTCAGCATCGACATAGAACTACTCTCATGGTTGTGATCATTATGATAATTTTCCTCATCGTTGAAATTCCGAACGGAATTGTTTTCTGCATTAAGTTTTATGAGGATTTTACGGGTAAAATCATAATGGAGCAGAAGGTTGACTACCCTTTCGCAGTTCTTCATAACTTTTTCTTACTTTTGAACTACCATACAAACTTCTGGATATATATTGGCCTGAGTGCCAGGTTCCGTAAAACGTTACAGCATTTGCTGTTTGGCTTTACCATTAAGAAAACTGTCGAGGAGGTATTTTCTATGAGTAGTAAATCACCCACTTCCGGCTCGTCGTGTCGAAGCATGCGTAACAATTTTGTACGAAACGGAAGTTACAATGAAATGTTAACAGCTAAACACTGACAGTGGGCGTACGTAATATAAACGGAAGTTGAATTTTTTCAACTGCAATTGTTATGTGTCTAATTGTGAGTACAGTTCACTCCATAAACACCGCTCTGTATCAGTTACATTCTCGAGTGCATATAGCTTTACTACATGAAAAGAATCCTTCAGATCCGGACATCTGGGGTCGATTTTGACGGTTTTATTGTAAATATGGTGCTTTTTGTCCATAAAACTAACAAAATATGTTCATTTTCATACAAGAATCTCTTTAAGTTCTTACAATCATATTCACGGGCGCACCCGAGTCGAATTCCGCTTCATATATAATTCATATAACACGCGAGTCATGAAATGGTTGATTTTCTATTTTTAGACTTGCACGTGCTTTATAGAACGATGACAGGTCCAGCTGTTCCGACAATGTAGCATACCATTTGTAAGTAATAGTACCACGATTTATTCATTCTTAATAAATTTGTTTATTCTTCAAAGAGTGTTTCCTTTTTATGTGCATATAATTGAAAATAATTGAACGTGGTGCGGAAAATTACAGATGTTAGAGATAGTATTAGGGAAAAACCATTTAGGTAACTGTATAGTGTTTACGATACAACAGAAAACAATTAGTTGTCATCATTGTTATACGAACTAACGCAATCGCAATTTCTCGGCCATTTCCGGTTCCGCTTTGAGCCAGAATTTGCTGAGAAATTGCAATTGCTAACTAACGATGTCTTGATAGCTTACTTATATTTAACACGTCAGAAAAAATGTAAATCTTTTCCGATGTTTTGATATAAGTGTTTCAGTCCACAGTATCTTAACGTGCTAGTTCTTTACTTTAACATATATTTGCTATGAAGGTAAACACAATAGACTTGGTTTCTTCGATCCTATGGTCTAGGTAGACTTTTCCATACAAATCCTGGCCTCCGTCTTGCGTAAAGAATTTCCGTGATACTTTTAATCCTTCTCGAGAATGATTGGACCACTTTTGACACTACTCGCGCGAATTATCTTCGAAGTAGGTCAACTTAGGCATATGTGATAAGAGGGGGTAAGATGTGGAGAAATTGGTAAATATTTAAAATGCGTTTTCTTGAAAACTTCAAGTTTTTAAGTTTTTAGTCCATCTGGGTCAAAGGTCCAAGGTGGACTTTTCATACAAATCCAGTCCGTCGTCCGTCAGTCGTAAACTTTTTCGACTTCTTCTCCTAAACAATTAGACCCATTTTATCCAAACTTCGTAGGAAGTATCCCTAGGGGAAGGGGATTCAGATTTTTTCAAATTAAAGGGGATGTGCCCTTGGGGCACAACTAGGGGGCCAAAAGGGGGAAATTTGTCAAAACTTCAAAAATCTTCTTCTAATAGCTTAATGTTTTTGTATGTAGTAACTTTAGGGCACGAAGAACTAGTTTGTTCAAGGCGTGGCTCTGGGGTTAAAAATGGGTAACGCGTTTTGGGGTCAAAGTTCAACACTATAGAAAATATGTGAACTATTCACATTTTTGACTTCTTGTCCAAAATTGCCGGACTTATTTCAGCCAAACTTGGTAGAAGTCATCCCTAGGGGAAGGGGATTCAGATTTGTTCAAATGAAGGGGGCGCCACTTTGGGGCCGAAAGGTGGAACATTTGACAAAATTTCAAAAATATTCTTCTATTAAACTAGAAGGCATAGAGTTTAATGTTTTGGTAGTAATTTTATGGCATGGAGAACCAAGTTTGTTCAAGGCTTGACCATTGGGTCAAAAATAGGTTTTGCGTTTTGGGGTCTTAGTTCAACAATATTTCAAATAGTTAACTTTTCACATTTTTGATTTCTTGTCCAAAACTACTGGACTAATTTCATCCAAACTTTGTAAAAGTCATTCCTTTGGGAAGGGAATTCAGATTTGTTCAAATGAAAGGGCTCCACTTTGGGGGCCTAAAGGGGGAATTTCCAAGAATTCTTCTTATAAACTAGAGCTTTATGTTTTGGTTATTATATTTAAATTTAGAGCTTGGAGACACAAGTTTGTTTAAGGCATGACCCTGGGGTCAAAAGTATTCAAATGCCAAATATTTACTTTAATAGGCCTTTTTCAAGCAGATGGACGTTAAGGCCCAATAGGCCTCTTGTTTCATATTCCATGTGTGATGTCTTGGATGCAGCAATTCAATTTAATTGGCTATGTGTCAACATTCCAGTTATATAGTATATCATTATAAGGTCTGGTACTTTCGAACAAATTCTGGAGAACTGGAAGTACAAGAACACTGTTATTGCATATGTACTTTTAACATGGGGTTTAAAGTTTTTCAAATTATGATTACTGGTCATTAACGAGGCCAAGCCTATAAGTGTTAAAAGAGAAGTATTGGATTCTTATAAACTACACGTACAAGAGCTTATGTGTTTTACATGTATCCCTACTCAAATACATGAACAATGTGGTTCATACAAATAATATTTATCATCATGGCAATGCCACTATATATCCCAAACGAATACAGTTGGCATTCATATCGCCTATAAATGCACTCACTCATTGCTTATCGTTTGGTTTCTCATTGCTTATCGTTTAGCTTCTCGTAGATTTACCGTTTAGGGCGAATTTGTTGAAAATAAAATAGTTTAGGCTTTGGTTTATGATTTCAAACTAGTTTTTAAACCGGTTCTTAAACTCAACCCAGTTTACTCTTGGGAAACAAATGAATAGTTCTATTTACAAAAATGGCGTCCAGAAAAGGGAATCTTCTTATAGCCACTATATATATATTTATGCAATTTTGAGACTTATGAATGATGATACTGAAAATGTAGGCTTAGTAACTACTGGATAACATAGAACTCTTTCAGTCGAGGAACTTTGACCCCTCCCCAAGCATAAGAAAATGCCCCGTATAAGAGATGAAGACTTTCGCAAACGATTTAGGATGAATACGGAAACGTTATCAAGATGGCCACCATTTTGATAACATGTCTAAAAACAAACGGATGTTGCATAACTCAGACACGTATGAACTTAAAACCACATGTACAAATTTAAGAAAGTTCCCTCAAGTCGAGAACAAGGCATAGCAATTTTTGAAATAAAAATCCAAGATTGCCACCTAGTGGCTATATTGTTTTTTATATCCACAAAAAACCAAGAAAT